>JAIUZE010003986.1:0-77693 GCA_022085475.1 Heliosperma pusillum
CGTCGTGTGCCGCCCCTTCTTCCCCTGCGGCCCTCCTCCTCACGCGCCTCCCATACTCCCGCCGCCTGCCTCCTTCTTCTTCTTTTGTTTTTTTTTTTCAGATCTGAGTAAACCCAGATCTGTTTTTGTGTTTTGTCGTTGTTGTTGTTGTTGCTGGTGTTTCGTGTGTCGGTGGGTGGCGGTTGGGATTTCTAGGGTGGTGGGTGGGCGTGTCTTTGTAGTGTTGTGTCGGTTGGTGGCGGTGGGTGGGTGGTGTTGTTGAGTATTTTTAAAAAAAAAAATTCAGATCTTGTTTTTGTGTTTTTTTTTTAATTCTAGATCTGAAAAAGGGGTGTCAAGTGTCAATAACTTCCATTAAAGTAACACAAATTCTCTATTACAGTTACACATTTTATTTATAAAAGTCACATATATCGTCTATTAAAGTTACACATTTTATTTATTAAAGTTACACATTTTATTTAATAAAGTCACATATATCATTTATTAAAGTAACACACATTATTTATTAAAGTAACACTATTAAAGTAATACAAAATGACCTTGAAAATGACCTTTAAAGTTACACCTGTTATGTCAGATATGTTTCCTTTTTTAGTTTTTACTCTTGTTTTCATTTTTTTTTTCTAGATCTACCTTTTTTGTAAGTGTGGGTTGGTTTATTAAAGTTACACAAATTCTCTATTAAAGTTACACACCTTATTTATTAAAGTAACATTTTTTTTTCCTAGATCTGAAAAAGTTACACATTATCTATTAAAGTAACACAAATTCTCTATTAAAGTTACCTATCTTATTTATTAAATTCACATATACCGTCTATTGAAGTTACACATTTTATTTATTAAAGTCACATATATCTTATATTAAAGTAACACACATTATTTATTAAAGTAACACAAAATGACCTTAAAAGTTACACTTGTTGATGTCATATCTGTTTCTTTTTTTAGTTTTTACTCTTGTTTTCAAATTTTTTTCTAGATCTACCTTGCTTTTTACATACTTTTTACTACAGTTACACTCATAGAGGACTACAGTTACACTCATAGAGGACTACAGTTACACTCATAGAGGACTAAAGTAACACTCATAAATTTGTAGTAAATTACATAGATTTAACATGTAATAAAATTCAAAAAATTCCACTCAAAATGACCTAAAATTACTAAAGTTACACTCGTAAAATATTAGAGTTACACTCGTAAATCATCAAAGTTACACTTGTAAAATGTTAAAATTATATAAATTCAAATTTTTATGAACAAAACCGTCTTAAAAAAAAATTAAAGTTACACTCCTAAAATGTTAGAATTACACTCATAAAATGCAAAAAATTATATAAATTTAAATTTATAAGTAATAAACCGTCTTAAAAAAATATTAAAGTTACACTAAAAAATCATCCAAGTTACACTCGTAAAATGTCAAAATTATATAAATTCAAATTTTTATACAAAACCGTCTAAAAAATATTAAAGTTACACTCGAAAATCAGCAAAGTTACACTCGTAGAATGTTAAAAGTATAAATATTCAAATTATTATATCAAAACCGTCTTTAGAATTTAAAGTTACGCTCGAAAATATTAGAGTTACACTCGAAAAGCATCAAAGTTACACTCGTAAGGTGTTAAAATTGTTTAAATTCAAATTTTTGTATACAAACCGCACTTAAAAACTTAAAGTTACACTCTAAAACATTAGAGTTACACTCGCAAGCATCAAAGTTACACTCCTAAATCTCAGCAGCTCAAAAGTGCTCAAAAGTGATTAATTAAAGCTAGAGAGAGAAAGTTAATTAATTAGTGCATATGTAATTAATTAGTGATAAGTGTGATTTTTAATCTACAAATCTAAGCCATCCATCTCCCTCATCCAATGGCTAGGATGAGGACTCATGGACTCTATGGAAATGGTGGACTCAAAAGAATTTGACTATATATATATATATATATATATATATATATATATATATATATATATATATATATATATATATAGAGCTTAGTTCAATTGAGTCCACCATTTTCTTAGAGTCCTTGAGTCCTCATCCTAGCCATTGGATGAGGGAGATGGATGGCTGAGATTTGGGAGATTAAGAAACACACTTATCACTAATTAATTACTCATGCACTAATTAATTAACTTTCTCTCTCTAGCTTACATTAATCACTTTTTAAACACTTTTAAGCACTTTTTAGTTGCTGAGATTTATGAGTGTAACTTTGATGCTTGCGAGTGTAACTCTAATGTTTTAGAGTGTAACTTTAACTTTTTAAGGCGGTTTGTATGTAAAAATTTGAATTTAAACACTTTTAACACCTTACGAGTGTAACTTTGATGCTTTTCGAGTGTTACTTTAATATTTTCGAGCGTAACTTTAAATTTTGAAGACGGTTTTCTCTATAATAATTTGAATATATATAATTTTAACATTCTAAGAGTGTAACTTTGCTGATTTTCGAGTGTAACTTTAATTTTTTTGAGACGGTTTTGTATATAAAAATTTGAATTTATATAATTTTAACATTTTACAAGTGTAACTTTGATGATTTACGAGTGTAACTCTAATATTTTACGAGTGTAACTTTAGTTATTTTAGGTCATTTTGAGTGGAATTTTTTTAATTTTATTAAATGTTGAATTTATGTAATTTAGTACAAATTTAGTCCTTTATGAATATAACTGTAGTCATTTATGAGTGTAACTGTAGTCCTTTACGAGTGTAACTGTAGTCCTTTATGAGTGTAACTGTAATACTTTATGAGTGTAACTGTAGTCCTCTAAGAATGTAACTGTAATACTTTATGAGTGTAACTGTAGTCTTCTATGAATGTAACTGTAATCCAACCATCACAAACCAACCCACACTCACAAAAAAGGTAGATTTAGCAAAAAAAAAAAATGAAAACAAGAGTAAAAACTAAAAAAGCAACAGATCTGACATCAACAAGTGTAACTTTTTAAAGTCATTTTGTGTTATTTTAATAAATATTGTGTGTTACTTTAATAGATGATTTATGTTACTTTAATAAATAGAATGTGTAACTTTAATAAATAAAATGTGTAACTTTAATAAATAAAATGTGTAACTTTAATAAATAAAATGTATAACTTTAATAGACGATATATGTGACTTTAATAAATAAGATAGGTAACTTTAATAGAGAATTTGTGTTACTTTAATAGATAATGTGTAACTTTTTCAGATCTAGGAAAAAAAAATGTTACTTTTAAGGCTATTTTGTGTTACTTTAATAGACTATATATGTGACTTTAATATATAAGGTATGTAACTTTAATAAAATATTTGTGTTACTAGACGCCTTTGACATGTGAGACCCCTTTATCAGATCTGGAAAAAAAAAACACAACATAGAAATAAAAAAAAAAAAAAAAAAAAACGAGAACAAAGGCAATACCAGCCACCCCCATCCTCACCACCCACAACCACCTTCAACAACCCACGACACACTACCCACGAACCGACAACAACCACAAAAAAGACTCCACAATAGTAGATCTGAACCGAAAAAAAAAGAAGAGAAAGTAAGATGGAGGAGAGTCGTGGCGGCGCCTGAAGAGGAGGGAGACGGGAGAAGATGAGGGAGGCGGCAGAGGCTCCACAAACAACGCCAACAACAACAAACTCAGACCACCATTTTCAAGATCTGAAAAAGAAAGAAGATGATGGCGTGAGGGAGGCGGAAAGGAGGAGAGAATGAGGGCGGGAGGAGGCGGCAGATAGAGGAGAGGGCGGCAGAGAAAGAGAGGTTGGCGTGACGGAGGCGGATCTGGGGAAAAACGAAGGTGGTGGCAGTGAGGAGGGAGGTGCGGTGGTGGTGTTGTCGAGTGGTGGTAAGGGAAGTCCGGTGGCTGTGGTGGGGGAATGTCGGGGTATTTTTTGTGGGGTGGTTGGTGTGTGTCGGTGTTGGTGGTGGTTGGGTGGTGTTGTGAAAGCAATGAAGGATGGATGATTTATTTGGATTTTGAATTTATTAGGATTTTAGAGAGATGAGAGGATGAATATTATGTGAGATGAGAGAGAAGTAATGGTGAGAAAAAGTTTATATATTGGATTAGGGTGGATTAGGGTAGATGAGTGGTTAATTAGTGAAAGGTAGAGAGAGATTGATATTAATCAGATTTTTGGAGCATCAATCTCAGCCCTTCATTTCCCTTTATCCAATGGCCCTAAAGAGGACTCAAGGACTCTAAGGATATGGGTGGACTCAATTGATCTTTGCTCTATATATATATATATATATATATATATATATATATATATATATATATATATATATATATAGGAATTGAATCATGTGAGGCACCCTTCTTACGGTGAGGCTGCCGTACTCATCTGAACCAATGATCACATATGAATCAAGGACTCAGATTGAATAGATGATTATACGCAGGATTAAAGAAATCAACTATCACTCCTCTCATTTAGCCATAATACCACTTCCTCTCTCTTACATTTATCCTCCCAATAGCCTACTGTCTCTTTCCACTCTTATTCCTACAGGAAAAAAAATTTGAAGTCAATCAAAATAATCCCCAAATTCAAGAAACCCTAAATAAAGCACAAATTAATCAAAAAAACACTAAATACTTCTGAGATTTTGCACGTAACAATAATAACGAGGAAGATTACTCATCAATCGGCGAGAATTATCATATGATGAGCACCAGGTAATTTGAAAATTTTCAGATTAAGAGCATAATATCAATGATGAACATAAATATTGCCCGAATTGATTATGCTTGATCAAATTTCATAATGTTCTACTCTTTCATCCTAAATATCGTAAGTTAATTTCTGTTTTGTAACTTAAATCATTCTTAATTATTATTTTAAATATGCAATTTTTCGATTTTTATTTTCGATTTTCCGTGTTTACGATTTTAATTTTTTTGACTTGCAATTTTCATGCGTTTATTTCTCATTTAAGTGTTTTATTTCTTAATTTTGATGTATTTAAGTTATGGACTATATTACTATGTCGATTTTTCAGTTTTAATCGATTTTTATGTGTGTGTATGCAAAGTTCGATCATTAACATTTCTTTAGTCTAATGTATGCTAATATTTCCTATGTTGTTGCATGATTTGATTTTGTTGTTGTCTTCGTCGTTGTTCATATATTTATTTATTGAATATTCGTTAATTCACTTAATCTGAGGTACGATTCCTCTTTTTTATGCTTATACAGTTTCCTCGTCCTTTTGCTTCACAATTTCAATCCCTTTTTCATCTTTGATTTGTGTTTTCTGAAGTTATATCTTTGCGTTTATGGTTGTATATTCATGTTTCGTCAGTAGATGAGGAGTATGATAAAATGTCTCAATGAAAGTTGTATTGTAACTGAATTTGTTGTCTTTTCTGTATTGTTTCAAATTAATTAGTTTTTTCGGGTGTTATTTTCAATATATGTTTTTATGTTTGGTAATTTACTCATTTCGCTTGAAATTTACTGCATATCATCGAGTTTTAGTGTACTCAATTCTAGTTTTAAATCAAGTAAAAGATGTGTTTGTTGAGTTCCAGTGTTGTTGATTCTACTGGTATAAATTATTTTAATGTTTAGTTGGGAGGATGAGTAATGAGCATTGGTTTTGTTAGGAGGAGATCATGAAACAAATAAAAATGTTTCTTTGATGTGCGTGTATGTATGCTGTTAAAAAAGGATTCACAAAATCATGTCCAAGCGACACAAAATCAGGTCCAGGATTCACAAAATTGAATCCAAGATTCACAAAATTAGCTCTAGGGTTCTCAAAAGTTGTTTCAGGATTCACAAAACACAAAAGCAGATTTCTACTTATTTGTGATTATATTTACATTTTGATCTTGTGAATCGGTAATTTATATGCAGAGATGTTAAGGAATTATTTTGATATGAGAAAAGTGGTAGCTTGTGTGTGTGTGTGTCTATGCAATTAAAGTTGGATTCACAAAATCAGGTCTAAGATTCACAAACTCGGTTATAGGATTCACAAAATGAGATGTAAGGTTCACAAAACCAGATTTAGGGTTCACAAAATCAACTGCAAGGTGCAAGGTTCACAAAATCATATTAAGGGTTCACAAAATCAAGTTCATATACTTTATTTGATATATTCATCTTGAAAATATGCTTCCATTAGTGCTTTGATGCGTTATTTGTTGATGCATAAATTAGTTTTTGCAATATATCATTTATTAGCTCAAATGGTGGAACATTGCGTTATTGCGCAAGGTTTGGGTTTGAGTCTCACATACATGAACAAATATAAATATGAGATTATTATAAAAGTTTTCAATGCCAATATACGTCAAAAATCACTCAATTAAGTCTTGAATTTACAAAAAATAGGTCCTAGATTCACAATATCATGTCTAGGTTTCACAAAATTAGGTTTGGAGTTCACAAAATAAGGCATAAGCTTAGACGAGTCTAGAGCCTCACGACTTCACAACAATTATCTGCCTACCTAACTCGACCCATAAGGTTTGAGAAACTTGGACTTTGTGGTGTGAGTTTAAGACCTTACTTTGTGAAACTGCTGTGAACTAATGAATTGACTTTGTGAAAGTATGCCTTTATTTTGTGCATCCTACCCATATAATTTGTGAATGTTGGACTTTATTTTGTGAAACTACATCAAATAAGGTCCTAGACTCACAACACATAGCTCAATATTCACAAAATTAATTAGCTCTTTACCGGTGCTTTAATATGTTTGTTATTTGTTAATGCATAAATCAATTTGCACTCTATTATCTATTAGCTCAAAAGGTAGAGCATTGTGCTATTGTGCAAGGTGTGGGTTCGAATCCCACATAGATGAACAAATATAAATCAACAATAATTCTTAGATTCACAAAATAAAGTCTTAGGTTTACACTATAAAGTCCAAGATTCACAAAATTAGGTGCAAGTTTCACAAAGTCAAGTCCAACTCAATTAAGTCGTGTAAATAAGAGTGAGAAAGTAAAGTATATGAGGTTATGATTATTTTATATTAGAGAAAGAAAGTATTTGGGCCAAATAAAACAATTAGAAATGACCCGAAATTTTCAGCCCAATGAATAGTTAACAAAGGAATTGGTGAGGCAGGCCGCCTCGCCAAAATTAGTGGCCTCACCTGATTCAGCCTCTATATATATATATATATATATATATATATATATATATATATATATATATAGATTTATGTGATAAGATACATAATACAAATATATATTATTTAATGGATAAATGCATGGGATACCACCCAAAACTACCGTCGTTGGGTTTCAAATGAAACCCAAACAACACAAGAGAAATGCGCGCGGAAAACAAAACAAATACCCAGAACACTACAACCCCGATCGGGGTTTGGGTTCCCCGATCGGGGTTTGGGTTGACTTTCAGACACCCAACCCCGGTCGGGGCTAGGCCACCTCGAACAGGGATATAGTTCTCTAGGTTTATATGCGCGAAAACACTAAGTATAACACTTAGTAAAAACTAAGTATAAAACTCAACACAAATAACGAGTCGATATAAATATACAATAAACTCGTCATTTCCTTATCCATTATAACTATGAACTCGATATACGATTATATGAGCATACACTTCGTATTCCCGACTCACATTATATCCTCTACGAGCTCAAAATCGACTTTGACTTGAAAACCCGAATGCACTTAAATGACTTGTGATCAAAATCACTAACATTTTCTGTAAAAAAAAACAAAAATAATGGATGTTCTGACAATCGAGTTTTAAAAGAGAAAGTGGCTACTATCGTTACTGCATTAGCATCGAAGAAACTACACAAATTCTTATTTCAGACGGAGGTATCCGTCTTAAGCTTAAGACGGATACCATATTGTCTCACAAAATACCCATCAAGGGTGAGTGGAGAGCACATGGGGGGTGTCCACCTTGTCCCCTCTACCCATTTCCTCTCACAAAATACCCGTTGCAAGATCCGACCCGTCTTAAGCAAGACCTACTGAAGAAACTATTGTGAAATCAACTAATTAATTACTTCTAATGAAGCATTAAATGAGATTAAAAAAGGATTAGGGGTAATAGTTACTCCGTACAATTGTACAAATGAATGGAATTTGATTGTTGAAACAGGTATGACTTATATGGATGATTATTATGTTTCTTTCTTGAATGAGGATTCGAAGAATATTGTACAAACAAATATCAATTTTAATATAATTGTAATCAATGTACTCCCTCCTAGTTTCCATGTTGTTCCCTCTTTCCTATTTTAGCTTAGTTTGGTGTTCTTCCCTTTTTCCTTACTCGGAAGTTTTTGTGTGGTCCAAATTTAATTGTATGCGGGGTATTGTGTTTTATGTGGTCCAAATTAACTTTCTTAATCCTTGTGTACAAAAGAAAAGGGAAAAACATGTAAATTAGGAGGGAGTATCATAAAACAATTGCTAATAGAGTAATATTCATCATATTGATAAAAAAAGTATATAAAAGAAAGGCATGAACGGAACATCATAAAAAACTGCTAATAGAGTAATCACAAATTCTCATTGAAGACATAAATAATCCGTCACAAGTTGAAGACGAATAGTGGCCCTCTCATAATATGCAAGTGGGGAGAGTAAGTGGAGGGCTAAAAAGTCCCCAATTTGCCGCCCCACTTGCATATTGTAAGAGGGGCACTATCCGTCTTCAGCTTATGACGGATGGTGCCCGTCTTTAGCTTATGACGGATCATGCCCGTCTTGAGTGAGACAAGATGGTAAATAACAATCATATTGATAAATAAAAAGTATGGGAAAAAGAAAGGAAGGGAAGGCTAAATAAAATTGGTTTAGTATGTATTTATGATGGTAAGTCACTAGTAGACAAATACTGGTACAGTTTGGACTCTTATCTATAGAGAACCATGCGAAGTATACTATTGCGATTAAAACTAAAGTTTTAGTTATTATTTAAAATAGTGTTTTAGAAAATTTGAAGACTACTACGTGTCTCGAAAAAAACATCTTTCATATCTATACATTGATTAGTTGATCATAAACTACACATGTTGATAAACTCAAAGAATACAATACAATACACTCTATGATGGAAAGTGAAAATACCAAAAAAATCTTAAATTGTCCTCGTATATTTTCACCTTAACAGTATATGATCAATTATGGCCTCATGAATTGTAATATTCTTCTAATCTGACATAAAGAAGAAAAAAATCAATTAGATTTATACACAATATCAACAATCAATCATATGATGAACAAAATAGATGACTACAATCGATAAAGCGAAACGTGACAAGAAAAACAATAGAACAATAATAAAATATGCTTGGTAGAACTGTAGAAGTACGTGTGCCTCTATAATAATCTCTACACATATAGTGATATATTTGCGTATTTTATTAGTTTGGATACATCTCAAACTCAATTTTTTTATTCTATTTGAATATTATAATTTTTCCTTATTTTATTTAAGTGTTTTGAAATACTTGGAGTGCACGTTTGTGTATAGAAGTATTAGTCTACGATTAGGCATATGATAATATTTTCAACCAGATTTGTGTTTTTTTATTATTATAGTTTGTATTATAATATTTTAGTTTGACGGTAAAAGTGAACGTGAGTAGGGATGTCATTGGGGCGGGGCGGTGGTGGATATAGGCTCCCCCGTACCCATACCCGCCAAGAAACTCTCGTACTCATCCCCGCCCCACCACCCATGGCGGGTACAAGTTCCCAAAACCATCCCCACTCCAACGGGTAGAAATATAAAACTGTACCCGCCCCACTTACCCATTAACCCGCCCCACCATAAATTTATTCGATAATTTTTTTTTCCGTAAAAGATACATTAATCACTATTAATTTCCAATTTTTGATTTTATGTTCGTCATTCTAATTTTCCACGAAAGAAGTTAGTAAAATAACTTTATAAATTAGCTATTATTGACATATATAATACTATTAATTTTTTTTATAATTGGCGGTAGGCGGGTATGAAGTGGGTAATACGCAAAAACCATCCCCGCTCCACACTTTTTGTACCCGTACCCGCCCCACCACCCACCAAAGCTCTACCCATACCCGCCTCAACTGGGGCGGGTGCGGGGCGGTATCCACTTGTACTCGCCCCACCGACATCCCTAAACGTGAGTGATATGGCAAGTTTGTGTATGAAAGTATTAGTCTAGGATTAGGAAGATTTTTAATTTTTTTTATTATAGTTTGTATTAATGTTTTCTCATAAAAGTTAATGTGATATCAATGGGCAAGTTTGTATATGGCGGTCTAGGTAGCACGGACACTTCTACTAACCAGCCGTCCCGTGTCGGACACCGTGTCGGACACACGGACACACGGACACCTATAAACAAGGAATGTGAGATTGAAAGACTAGAAAAGATTGATTAGAATATGAGTTTGAGTGGGAAAATAGATTAAAAGATGAGTTTGAGTGTGAAATGCGAATAAATTATAGTTAAAGTCAAGTATTACACTCAATTATTTACATTTAATATCAAATACTAATACAAAAATAAAATTGTATGTTATTTATAACTATAAAATATATATTTTATTAAATTTAAATGTCGTGTCCCGTGTCCTAAATTTCACGATGCCGTATCACGTGTCCGTGTCGTGTCCGTGTCCGTGTCCGTTTTGGTGCTACCTAGATGGCGGTAGATTAGGAATATAATAGTCCCTTCATTCAAGTTCAAATACAACATTTCTTTTTTTGACACTATGCATGGGTGAAAAGAATCTTTACGACTCCTTGCAATATGTAAGATAAAATATGGTCATGTGAGATCTTGTTTGATTCGCCTTTATAAGTACAATAAGATTATCAAATTTTATATTTTTTTATAATATAAAATTCGAGATATTTTCGTTACAATTCGTGCACTGGCAACGTGTAAAAGAGAAATGTTGTGTTTAGACTTGAATAGAGGGAGTAGTATTTTTCAAAAAGATTCATTATTTTTTCATTTATTTTTTATTTTTTTTCTAAAAAAGTGGACCTGATATACAAATAGTTAATAAAATTTTATTTAAGGAGCTCCTTAAAAGTTGGATTAGTTTAGGGCTTTCTCTGTTTTGGACCTTTTGGTATTGCAGTAGGACATGATATTTTTTTAGTATAGATTGTATGTGTATATTTAGGAAGATTTTTGATTTTTTAAATAAAAAAAAAAGTTATTTTAATAGAGTAATAATAGGATTATAGTTATTGTAATACTCCGTATTTTGGGTAGGGAGCTCGGCCGAGTAGGGCTTACTCGACCGAGTACATAGTGTACTCGGCCGAGTACAGACTACTCGACCGAGTAAAGTTGGCTGGTGACTTTTGTGGCATTCTGATCTTGCATACTCGGCCGAGTGACATCGACACTCGACCGAGTACGACGGAAATTAGAAATTTGACGGACGAGTGATTAAAGGTTAATAGAAGGAGTTACTTTAATAATTTTACTTTTTTATGTTTTTCAATCTAACCCTAAACTCTCCAACTCTCTCAAAAATTCCTCAAGAACCTTCAATCACCTCGTGCGGGATATAAGCCTTTGCCTTGTTGATCGATCATTTGAGTAAGTATTCTTGATTTCAATTGATTATGTGGTATTGATTTCCCTAATTGATTTGGGGAAAGGGAATTGTTGTTGATTATATGATTATATTTGTGTAGGGAGGGAATTGCTAGTGGAGTACTTCTAACTACGTAATTGCTATCGAATTTGCTATAAGGTAGGGTTTCCTACTCAGTATTTGTTTATGCTAATTGATGGCATGAGATTGTTGATTTGATATATGTGATATTTAATATGTGATGGATGTTGTTGGTCACTGTTGTGACGATGATGAGATTGGGGAGTTTGTTGTCGTTACTATAGTTTGGTGATCCTGTTGGGAGACATGTCACGCCCCGAGTTCGCCTCCGTGGTTATCCCGCCACGTGGGGAATGTGTACATTAATGTTCCAGGTTATCTTGCTGTGTGCAAGATGGAAGTTCGACGCCTGTGGCTGCGGTCCAAGGTTAGGTGGTTGTAGAGCGGGCTGGTTACCTGAGTTTACTGAGGTAACCGCTGCGGTGGCCCTCAGGTTTCTTTGTCCCTTGTGCTTATCTTGTACGTTGGTCGGTGTAAGCATATACTGACCCTCCTACTGTTTACAAAACAGCTGTGATCCATTGGGGGAATGCTGAGCAGGTGATCGCAGGTGATCATTAGCTTGCATGAGATTGAGGATGAGATCACCGATTGTCTAGCTTCCGCGTGTCAGTTGGAGTCTTGAACTCATAATAGTCTTAAACATTGTTTTCTGTATTGGTATCTAATATTATTGGATTTGGATTTTGGTGAGATGGTATGCCATCTATTTTAATTATGTAATCACTTTAAACATTATTTAATAAACGTCGTTTCTTTATTGCGTGTTGTGATGCTTACTACCTCGGGCAACTGAGATGGTAGCACTTCCATGTGCTAAGGGTGTCTTGTAAGGCACCTTGGTATATGGGGGTGTTACAGTTACAGTAAGTTTCTATAACAGTTATTTTAAAAGAGTCCAATTTAAACGCGTGATTTTTTAATTACTCATAGATTTCTTATTTTGTAATTAACATGTTTTTTTAATTAGTCAAAGATTTTTATTTTTTTATTCCTATAAACGTGGAACCACTCACGTGACTAGAAAAAAGTCTCTTTTATATAAATATATTGATTTGTCGTGCATAATATTTACCTCTAATCTTTTAATGGTAGAAAATTAATTGACTTTTTTGAGATACAAGTTGTGGCTAAAAAATGTGCTATCAATAAAAAATACTCTCTTATTCATAATAACTTTTTCCATTCATTTGACCAAAAATTAAGGGTGTGTAATTAAATATGGTAAAGTATTGTGGTTGAGTGAGGTGATTGGAGAGATGAAATATATTGTGGGGTATTATTGTGTGGTGAAGTGATTACAATAATTATTGTTGTGAGTTAAGGTGATTAAAATAAGATAAAATATGATGTGATTAAAATAAGTATAAAAGTTTACCAAAAAAGAAAATGGGAAGGTATTGTGAATAGATGAAAATGGAAAGGGGAATGTTATTATGAATAGGAGAGACTAGGGAGTAATAAAATACCATTAGTTTCTTTTTTTTAAAAAAAAAAATAGTCACTAAAATACACATTTTATGATACTATTCAATTCGCTTGATACAGTTTTAATTTTTTTTTTTTCAAATCAAAATACATGGGTGAAAACTACTACTTAACTTAAAAACAAAATTTTTATATACCGTACATTAATTACACGGGATGTCTTATTTTTTATACCCTCATTTGTTCTTTGTGAGAATGGTTTAACCTCTTTGAAGTTGGACCCGTCTTAAATGAGATTTTCTAATTCCAAAAAAGCGGATAATAAAAAAAGTCTAATGGAGTTAACTTTCTACAATTTGTGTAGCAATTAGCGGTTTGAAGATAGAATTTCAGTTAACTTCTATTTTGCTCTAACACTCTACCTGTTCGACGTTTTGCCTGAATGAAACACGCGTAACAAAGCATACATTTCAAGTTCAATTTCGATTATTCTTGCAAATTCTGAGTAACTTAGCTGATAATATCAATTGGGTATTGGGTAATTTAGCTAAATGGAGTATTTATCATCAACATATGCTTCAACATGTTGCTTTGATCGTTCATACCTCAAATTTCACCCCATTTCAATGCTGTCTTGTGTAAGTAGTTCAGCACATTATCCTTCTTCCTTCAATGCTCGGTGTCGCGGTTCGGCCACTTCTGAAAGAATTCAGCCGACTGCAGCTGTTGCAACTAATGCTGGCATTGCCACAGCTGACTCAGTTTCTGCCACTCCTGTGCCCTTTAAAAAGGTTGCCCTTTTCGCGCTTATGCTTAGTATTCTGTCTTTGTGATCGTATTTCTTTGCAGGTAACCGGTTAAATGATTCGGGTGTATGGAAATTGTTGTTTTGGAGTATTTTATGATTCTGATTGAAGGGCAAATGTTTTCCCTTTCTTTCGCGTTTGTTAGGAGAAAACATATGAGATGAGAATTGCCTTTGTGGTTCCAGTTACGTCAAAAGAAAATATTGGTTATGCGAGTTACAAGAATTTATGCGAGACGATTGTATGCCTACAATCACACCATTTAATATTCTATTATTCATTTAGTTACTGGGTCAGTAGCTTGGTCATATGCATACCATGTTTCACACAAGACTCACAGTAGGATTATTAATGGGTGTGTAGGCTCATTAAGGAGTTGCCTTTTCTTACGTTTCAGCACTCGTGTTTAGTGCTTTGCCATTTTGCTATTATTATTTGGAAGATGAATAGTTAAATGGTTTGGGGGCTTGAAAATTTGTCGTTTGGTCGATGAAGAATATGGGCTGTTATTTCTCTGGTTGAATAAGCTCTTCTCCTTTAATGTCATGACAGGTGTTAGTTCCGATAGGGTATGGAACAGAAGAACTGGAAGCTGTGATAATGGTGCACGTATTACGTCAGGCTGGAGCGCATGTCACTGTGGCTTCTGTTGAGCCTGAACTTGTGGTTGAGGCGTCTGGCGGTCTCAAACTTGTTGCTGATACCTCAATAAGCTCTTGCACTGATGAGATCTATGATCTCATTGCCTTACCTGTGAGTTTTAGAAATTCTTACTAGAAATGAATTGCCTATCTCACATTTTCTTCCTAGAAGGGTGTGTCAACTCGTGAAATAGCTTAGTTACATACTTGTTGGCTATAGTTGCTGTGTTGTAGGCCATTCCAATGCTATGTATTAGGGCCTGAATGCACACATGAGCCTCCACTCTAACAACTGTGATTCATATGCTATTAGCAGTCTCACCTAAAAATATTTGTAAGACACTGTATTGATGTTTGATCAGCCGATCTATTATGTCACTGCCCATGTTAGTTTGACTCATTTAGAAGTTGGGTTACTGGATTCGGTGAGTTAATTGGAGAATTGCAAACCGAGAATCGATTTGCTCGAGTAACGTCGAATTGTGGTGTTTGGTTATACTTCGTATCGAATTGTGCTATATTGTGAGCGAATCACGTGTTCATATTATGAATTCGAAGCAATCGTCTGGTAACCCTGTTTAGAAGTTGCGTGTCTAGTGCGGGCTTCGGCGATTTATATGAAAGATCCTCAATATTTTTGGTTAAAGTGTCAAAGAGTGTTGAGTGTTAGACATGTCTGCACGAGGTAATATGAAGGCCCTGGTTGGAACGGATGCGGATGACAATAGTTGAAGTCTGTGTCACAAGTTCTAGTACACTAGTAAACATAAGGGGTAGTATGTAAGTTAAGTAGTTATATAGATTAGAAAATTCATGGCTAGTTTTTAGATCTCTGTACCACCTTTTCAAGAAAGACAACTAGACTGTAATATTGATACTTGAAGTAGCTTTTCTTTGTTTCTAAATCTACCTCATTATCCATTCACGAAATTGGAACAGTAACAAACATAAAATACAGGGAGGAATGCCTGGTTCTGTACGGCTGAGGGATTGTGAAGTTCTTCGTGCCATTACTAGCAAACACGCAGAACAGAAAAGGTTATATGGTGCTATATGTGCTGCTCCAGCTGTTACGCTCCTACCCTGGGGACTATTAAGAAGAAAACGGGTATTGATATGTAATTTTCGTTTTATAGTATTCAGGTTACACTTATCTTATTGATTTATCATTCTTTGCTTGTTGGTACAAGACTACCTGTCATCCTGCATTTATGGATAAGCTTTCAAGTTTTTATGCTGTAAAATCCAACATCCAAATCTCTGGGGAGCTTACAACAAGCCGTGGACCAGGAACTACCTTTGAGTTTGCTCTTTCATTAGTAGAACAATTATTTGGTGACACTGTTGCCGAAGAACTTAAGAAAACGCTGGTATGTTTTTTTGGGATAAGAAGTCTATCTTCGCAATGTTGTTACAGTGTCTGCATCATATATTATTTGTTTAGATTTAGCCTATCATCTTTGCGAGCAAGTAGTGAAGGAAGCTTGGATTCTGAAGTCAACAGGATTTTCATAGGGTGCATGTGGTACTGAAGGAGGAACATAAGGGGAACCAATTGAGTCTAACTACTAGTACAGTTTATCGAGCCTATCCAAAACTGTAATGTATGTGATGTTTGTAGAACTGGAATCCTGGATCTACGATGGAGGAGGTTTTCCTCTATGATATCTATCTCGCGTTGTCAAATTATAATTAGCTAAATGTCTCCTGTGAAACTATGTGACTGCATATCATATAGAACATGTTTTTTTTAGTGAAAGTTCTTCTGCCTTAAAATTATTGGGTCAGAGGAAATCATACGATGGACATAATGGCATTATTAATTAGGCATGTATTGATATCATTAGTTAGGCTGTCAGCTGAAATTTACTTCTTATTACTAATTTAGAACTATATCCTGCTAATCAATTCACGTTGATTAATTGGTGATTCCTTCCTATATAATTACTTTTGTTAATTAAGGTTTACAATTTTACTGATGATTTCACTCTTCAATTTCAGCTTCTAAATACAGAACAATGTATCAGAAAAGAAGAAATCAATGGAGTAGAATGGTTGTTTGATCAGGCTCCTCGGGTAAGCAGCTGCTTTTAATAACGAGCTTGTTCTTCATAGCTTTCTGTAAACAATCTCAAGTAAGGGTGTATACATCGGATCCCCTCATCAGTCATCCCGCCTCTCACTTACTGGATCTAAGTTATCCTGTAGGTGTTTTTTCTACCGTCAGATCTTAAATGTGTTATGTTTTCTATAGACTACAACGTATTTTACCATCATATTACTGACCTCTGCATTAAACTTACGAAATTCGTTGAAATTCTATGACTTTTGTTTTGGAACCTATGTTGAATGTTTACTTTGAGTACTTGTTCTTGTCTGGCCTCATTCGAAGTATGATTATCTGATTTGGACAAGGCCAGCTTTTTTCTTTATGTTTGCTTACAATTTGTTGAGGATCAACCCTATCATTCCTATGTAGCAAAATGTTGGTTGTTTTCAGAGAAAGATATGCACAGATGATTTGTGGAGTCCTTGTAAAAGAGGTTTTCAAGGTCATCATGAGCATATATGTCATCTATGAGTATTTGTACTGCCATATGTGCTCATCAAAGCTATCTTCATAACCTTGATTATCCTCTTTGCTTTTCACCCCAGAATCTTGGAGGCTCACTTTGTCTTATTTTTGAGAATAATTATTTTGTCATCTATGTGCTATGCAGGTGCTCATTCCAGTTGCAGATGGATCTGACGAGATAGAGATTGTAGCAATAGTTGATATCCTGAGGAGAGCGAATGTTAGTGTTGTGGTTGCATCAGTTGAGAAGTCCCGACAAATCGTGGCATCTCAAGGAACCAAAATTATGGCTGACAAGTTGATTGATGTTGCTGCTGAGTTGACTTATGACTTAATTGTTCTGCCGGTAAGACGAAAGCTAATATGCTTACTTCATTAGTTAGAGGCCTAAGGATTTAAAGTTTAAATCACTAAAAACCAGACTAAAATGTTTATATGCTTTATAGATAAGAGACACTTATTTTATTATTGTCGTCCAAGCCTCCCATGTCTCTGCTTTGGGAATTGACTAGCATGGGGTACGGATTTGATACCCATATTATTGAGTGTTATTTGGCCCCTAAGTGCGGAGTCAAAGTAACATAAATGCTTACTAGTGCTCTGTTTGGGAGTTTTGAATGAACTTGATACTTGACATGGATACGCAAAAGTCATGAGAACTAAGTAGAGGCTCAATAATCAGCAGGTTTCGGGGGTTTTGCAGACTTCGTACCATTTTGTGATTGCTCTTAATTGAGATATTCCTCATAGACTGCTCGAGAATTGCTAAGTGAAACGGGTAGAAATTGTGATCCGTTTGCTGGTAAAATTAAAATATAATGTCTTGCATAGCCGTATAGCTGCACTCAATTATGGCTAATCCATTTTGAGTTTGTGAGCCTGTTTTGTAAGTGGGAGGCAATGCCGTTAAGGTAGCAGCCTATATGCTGGGGTGAACTCAATACTTTCTTGGTCTATAATGCTCTTCTCATTTTACTTACATATGTTAACAATTGTTTCATGTAGCAAATAATACTAAAATATTTACATTTGTTATCAAAAAATCTTTCACAAAATTATATTTACAAGAATAAAAAGTAATACGTACATGGTTACAAATAATATCGTCAAAGTGTCATCCCGGAGATCCTGTAAATTCAAATGGGAATAACATTGTGAAACACAGGAACTGGTGGAAGCTTGTTACTGAAAAATGATTGTTTACAGGGTGGGGTCAGAGGTCCGAAGCAGCTGAGTAAATCAAAATTTCTGAAGAAGCTACTGAAAGAACAGGAAGCAGGTGGTAGAATGTACGGGGCAGTAAGCTCCTCGTTAGCATTATTGCAAAAACAAGGGCTGCTCAAGGTGACGTAACTTATATCTCATCATGAGAAAACAAACACCTCGTGATTGGTCACCCACCTCACACATTCACTTATTGATGTAAACAGGACAAAATAGTCGCGACATGTACCTCGATGTCAGGTAAGTCAACAAGCAAGGTGGTTGAAGGTGTGAAAGTTGTGATTGATGGTAAACTTATCACTTCAATGGGACTTGGTACTACAATGGATTTTGCCCTAGCTATTGTGAGCAAGCTTTTCGGACACTCAAGGGCAAGAAGTGTTGCAGAAGGTCTCGTTTTTGAATTTCCCAGAACCTAGTAAATGAGTAGCAGAAATGTTTGATGCAGTACTGAGATTAGGGAGTTCATACCTGAAGCTGCTCTTGCAAGGTAAGGCCAAATGTGATGAAAGTATCAGAGGCTTTATTGGTAATCAATTATGTATTTATGTTGATACATGTCGTACAACAATAACAGTAAAATTACCCTTGTGTCACTATGGCTCGGGTCGCCTGTGGGCATAGCTCAAAATCTCGGCTGAGTTGTATCGTATCGGCTGAGTTGTACTAGATTTTCGCTCTACCGATACGAGATATCCCCCGAGAAACCACCGAGATTATGATCCGTCTGCGACGTTCGATTAATGACTGGTTATACTGCTACCGCGACTACGACCAATACCGAGATTTTGAACCATGAGTGTGGGGGTTCTGGGGTTCGCAAGCTTGCCCTTGTAATGAAAACACACTAAGGTTGTTTCCTGATGGTGCATCCCAAAAATTGCTTAGTAAAATGCATTGACGCTGCGCATCTATATTTTTTTTTAAATACAAGAAGCACATAAAGCTGAGTGAATGCTTCAGATATATTATGCTGAGAAGATTGCTATTTGTTGTTTTACAGTTTGAATCTATGCAGCACAGGAGCTTTGTACAGTTCAACATTCCCGAAGATTGGAAATGAGATCCGGTCATCTTCTATTTTTGCCGATTCATGCTCCAAACTCTAGTGAAAAAATCGATTAAATGCATTCTACAGTAGTGATGATGTGTCATCAGCAATGTTGGTACAAAATGCATTTCGGAGTTCTGACATCAATTGTCAGATATCCCAAAGAATGTCGTTCTGATCGTTACTATATTTCATCACCATGGCCCCAACGTCCAACCACCACCCTCGAACTTCTTGTTCATAAAATGTCTAATTAGTTTCTTAAAAAAATTTAACAGCCTGATGAATGTAGCATCTCTGTGGAGTATAGTCTTTGTTTGCCAACTACACTCTGACTCGTTCTTGGTTTTCATTGTCATTGCAACTGGTCTTGCAAAACTTGCTTCAAGCTATGTTACCGACTTCCAGGCTTTAAAAGTATCTGCCTTGGATGATGCATGTCTTGGTGTTTTTCAAGCTGGCTTAAAAAAAAAAGAGGCCTGTGGAGTGGCCGAGAGCGGACCTTTTTGGATATACAATCCAAGTCGGACAACTATTTTATGAAAAACATTTTTTTTATATTTTTACTTGAAATGAAGTGTCCAAGTGTCCGGTATAGATATGTGATATACGAAGAGTCAAATTGCTTGTTTTAAGATCAACTTCCGAAAATGTAACTGATGATATAAATGGTGTTGGAACTTGGAATGTATCATTTTATGATTGAAAAAAGAGCGGTATTTGGGGATTGGAACTATGACAATATGGTTAAAGCCATGTGCTGTATCACTGAGCTAAGAACCTAAGATGGTGGAGTGACCGCTGAGCTTACGAGTTATCAAAACCAGTCAGTACCATGGGAGGGTACTACGATATCCTAGTTAATACCACGGGAGGGGACTATGAAACTACGACACTAGTTGCGCGGTTGCCTTCTTGTGAAGGTTGAAAACTTGGTATTAATATATCTGAGTGCTATCCATTGTTCCACAAGAGTTGCTACAATTCTAACGCAATTATGTAGAGTTCATTTTTAAAATAATGCTGAAAAAATAAGTATTTGTCGTTTTAGGTCGGGTTTAAAACTATTTATCAAAATGGTGCCCACGTAGGCTCGGGTTTTCAAAACCTAAAATACGGAATAAACACGCCATTCCCAATGGCGTGTCTTTAAATTTTTTTTTTGTTTAAAATAAAAAAAAAAAAAAAATTGTACTGTTCACAGACACGCCATTCCCAATGGCGTGTCTCTGTAAGAAAACCCGCCATTCCCAATGGCGTGTTTACTTTTAGTCAATTTTTGTAAGTTTGCATTTTCCTACTCATTAGAAACACGCCATTGCCAATGGCGTGTTTCCTCCGTGTTTTTGGTTCACGAAATCCGAGCCTACGTGGACACCATTTTGATAAATAGTTTTAAACCCGACCCAAAACGACAAATATTTATTTTTTGAGCATTATTTTAAAAATGCTTTCAATTATGTAGAGAGTCGTTTTCGTTCTAGTGTTTATATGTTGAGGACAAGATTCTCAAGTTCATGTGTTGATATCACTCCAGCAAGCAATTCAAAATTAACATGAAATCTGTATTTGTGGTGCACCAACATGGCAACATCCAACCAAAATACTTGTCTTGTCCTCATGGTTTAGCATAAAAGTTGGTATTTGGGATATTCTATGCAAGGGTTAGGAACTTGCGATTATAGCTGAGCAACTAAACCGACCTAAATTGTCACTCGAAGTGACAACTAAACCGATTCAAGGCATTAATCCAACACAAATAATACCCCAACCTGAATCTATCCGAACCGATAAGATTCAACAAATTTGGAGCTGATTTAACGGTAAACTCACAATTCCATGGCCGCTAGCAAGCCCATCCAAGGTCGAGTACATATTGTCTCATCTTTCGAGTAATGAACAATCTTTTACCATACAAAATAACAACAAAATCATGTGACTAGATTACCGACATATCATCGTCGTCCTATCTTTTTATACAGACTACGACTACATTAAATGATGGACTTACATTTTATATTTCCAATCAATGGCTTAAATTAGCTATCATCTTATCCTCACCTCTTCTTCACGAAGCATGATGCATGCCTAACGTCATCTCATTATTCTTCATCAACCGTCTTTAAACTCTCCATACCTTTTTACTCACTATTAACGTTAAACTCTTGATTAGCTACTCTTTCTGCCAATTAAGAAAATTGACTTCATTAATCCACCTTAATAATTGAACAACATAATTCATCTAGACTTTCATAATTTTTCAGTCAGCTACGTGTTTTTGAGTAGTAATGCTACCCAACTACCCAACTATTGTATATAGATGGGTATGAGTAGACCTGACAAATGGGTCAAACGGGTCGGGTTTGGGTCGGGTCATCTCGGGTTTGCTCAATCTTTCGGGTCGGGCCGGTTCGCTTTCGGGTTTGGGCCAGTTTCGGGTTTTGCGTCACTTCGGGTTTGGGCCATTTCGGGTATGAGTCATCTTGGGTTGGGACATTTTAGATTCATAACCGATTTATTTAGGCCATTTTCAGGTCAAAATGATCAAGTTAATTTTCGAGTCAAGCCAAACTCGCACGAGCTGACTTGGACCAAGCCGAGCTTGAGCTGCACGTGGGCTGTCTCGTCTCATTATCACCCCTAATCACAATAAATTGGGTCATTTAGGATCATTTCAAATTGGGTTGTCTGTAGGTCGGTGGTTTCAGGTCGGGTCTCTTTCGGGTCAGTCAAGGTTCGGGTCAGGTCTGGGTCGGGTCGGGTCAATTCGAGTTTCGGTCATCCTCGGGTAAGGTAATTCCAGGTAGCTTTCGGGTCTTGGGTCAGCCTTATCGGGTCGGGTTATTCGGATCGGGTCAGTTTTGCCAGGTCTAGGTATGGGTTAGACTTAGTATAATTTTAGACTCATGTAGATCATAATAACATCATACTTGTCTTAATAATAAGGATTTTTAGTCAAATACTCCGTATTTACTATTTAACTCTTTTTTTATTCTTTTTAAAAAATACTACCTAATATTTTTGTTTTCTATTTTCTACCACCTTAATTTACCAAAAGTTATCACACTACCAACACTACCAAATGCTAATATCTGGCCTATCTGGTCTATGGTTTACTTGTCAGAGTGATTACTTTTGGCTTCACTAAATAGCACTTCACTGTGTATATATTTCTTGTATAGAATGAATTAGATATAAAGTGGTGTTTAAGAAGAAAAAAATAGTAATCTAAGATGTTTCACATGTTAGTTTATTTGGTGTTATTGTGACTCTTTTGGTGGTTGGATTTGTATCTTGAATCTGTTAGTCGTCGTTTTGAACGACTAGACGGGGTATCTGTTAATCTGTTTAGGCTAAGATTTCGTTCGTTTTGGGCTTATTCTAGGTCTTTTGTATTAGGTCTTAGAGAGGACCCTAGTAGTTGTGCATATCATAACTATCTCAATCTGAAACTCTGTAAACTTCTTAATATCAATAAAACTCTCGTCCTTTCTGTCATGTGGACGTAGCTAACACAACGTTAGTGAACCACGTAAAACCCGTGTGATGCTTTCTTTATTGTTTCGGTTTGTTTTTTTCGTTTATGTTATAACAAATTGATATCAGAGGCGTTGGGTATTGCTGATAACCCAGCTGACATGTTTACCAAGCTAGTTTTCGCATAACATGTTCCAACACTGTTTGGACTTGCTAAATATTCGAAGCATCTGATTTCTCCTTAGAAGGGCAATATCTGAAGGGGAAGGAAAAAGAGTTTCCGTTACATTTGGCATTTATTGGGGTGCATCTGGTACATCTGCTTGGTTGAGAGAGGATTCAAGTCAAGGTGAACATTTGTTGGATTTGTGCCTTGAATCTGTTAGTCGCCGTTTTGAATGACTATGATGGTGTATCTATTAATCTGTTTTAGGCGTATTTTAGGTCTTCTGTATTAGATGTTAGAGAGTAATATATAAACTCTCTAAGCCTTACCCTAGGTGTTATGCATATCATAACTATCTGAATCTGAAACTCTGTAAAGTTCTCAATATCAATGAAACTCTCTTCCTTTCTGCATTGTGGACGTAGTTAATAGTACACAACGTTAGTGGACCACGTAAAACTATGGTATTGTTATAGTTGTTGAAATATTTTCTTTTTTGACTAATAATTGAGGCTCTTTGGCAAATTAATTAGGGTTTTGCTGCTGGTTTCAAACTATTGTTGAACAATGAATCCATCTCATTAGTTATATTTCCCCCCTGATTTTAGTTATGAAAGATGCAAATAACATATGTTATGTTCTTATGTAGATATAATTTGGCTAAGAACCTACAAAAAGGGTAATTCACAAGATCCACACATTTGAGAATGGTTAAATTTTGGAAGTTTAAGAAGACTAGAAAAGACTTGTTTATTTTAGAGCTGGCAAAATGGCTTCTTCTACTTTATAAGAAAACCATGTGATTATATTGGACCACCATCATCATAATACTATCTTCCCTCTTAAGCGTCAATTCACTATGGCCTTCTTAGCTTCTTCAGGATCTATCACATCCGTTTTTAGTGATAGCTAACTACAATACTTAACGTGAAAGAGAATGTTATGGTTAACTAATTGCATCAAGTGCGTAGCCAGAAATCAAATTTTGAGCTACCAAATTTTCTTCTTGTAATATAATATCTATTTTCGGAATTTCTGGGGTAACAGATACCGATAATTTAACTATATGTCTGGAATTTGGGGTAACGGTTAAATTCATTATTGGGTCTGGGCCGCACCCGTACTGAGGAGAGAGAGTTCACTTTATAAACCCAATGAGGTTCCACTCTAAAACCAATTGGTTCTTCTACGGCTGCGTTTTTCTTGGCCCAATTTTTTTTTTTTCCTTTTATGCCTAGGTCTTTTTACCATGGGCTCTGATACCATGTTAAATTCATGGGTTCCACCCGTACTGAGGAGAGAGAGAGAGTCCGCTTCATAAGGTCAAGGAGATTCCACTCTAAAACCAATTGGCAATAGAGGGAGTAGCTCATTGCCTTATAAAGTGGTAATCTCTCCCCTTTTTATCAATGTGAGATTACACTCACTTGTGAGAGTATTGAGTTTCTTCACAATAACGCCTTACTATTATTACAACCCTTGCTTGAAACGTGGCCTCTATGATTAACATTGGCGATAGACTTACCAAGTTACCAAGGGCTTTTAATAATAGTGCAATTCTAGCTCCATCACTTGTCTCACTGCTTGCAAATATGAGAAGAGTAAGGCAAAAAGGACTACAAAACTCTCCACCTGAGTCTCGACGAATTCGACGATGCTCCATTTTTAAAGAACCGGAACTAGCTAGGGATGTAGCATCAATTATATATAATTGTATGGGATCAACCTCTTTTTATATAGGTCGTAAAGTCTTTGAGCCTTCGACAATGAAGAGAAACTACATACGTATAGTACAATTATCATTCTTTAAATGAGATAATTAATACGGAGTATCATTATTGACGGAGACTTAAACAATTAATAAGAGCGTGGTCATGAAAACCTCACTTTAATTTTAGAATAAGGAAATTTCCAAAATAATTAGCCAATATTTTCACCCCTAAACACAACTAGTAACATATTTCATCCTTGAAGCTAAGTCCAAAAATCGATGTTAGCCATGCTATCGACTCAAAAAAAATTGCTTTGAAAACCGATTGTCCTTTCTAATGATAATAGACGCATTCTATGACAATGAAGCATACAGATTGAGCTAGCTAGCTATTTAACCATAACTATCATTCAATAATCAATCAATCAATTATTATAATTTCCTGGTTTTAGTTATCTGCAAATGACTGCATTGCTATAATATCAGCTTTTATTAACGAATTTTTAGCGTTGACATTCCGACAAAAAGATATTGTTTGTCGTTACTCGAATAATAGGGCCAAGTGATCACATGCACAACATTTTCACGTACAGCCCATAATGTCGTCTCATCTAAGATTAACTTTTACTATGCCCTACTTACGTAACAACTTGAACTAAAATCATTCCTATATATAGGGACGTAAATGCATGTTAATATAGTACACACACAACTCAAATTAAATCCAACATTATAATAAATATAACTAATATTTTTAAAGATGATGATCCCTATCTTCATCTTTTCTCTCCTCATTACCCTCTCCGGCGCTAGCGTGTCCGACTTCTGCGTCGCTGACACAAACCAGCCCGATACCCCGTCCGGCTACCCATGCAAACCTGCAACCAAAGTCACTGTCAACGACTTTGTCTACTCCGGCCTAGCCGCAGCTGGAAATACCTCAAACCTCATCAAAGCGGCTGTGACACCTGCCTTTGACGCCCAATTCCCAGGCCTTAACGGCCTAGGAATCTCCTTTGCGCGGCTCGATATTGCCGTTAGTGGGGTCGTGCCAATGCACACTCACCCAGGAGCAAGTGAACTGCTCATTGTTATCCAAGGGACTATTTGTGCAGGGTTTATATCATCGGCTAATGGTGTGTACTTCAAGACACTTAACAAAGGTGATATCATGGTTTTCCCACAAGGGCTTCTTCATTTTCAGATTAATTCAGGGAAATCGGGTGCTCTCGCTTTCGTTGGATTTAGCAGCCAAAGCCCTGGACTTCAAATCCTTGATTTTGCTCTCTTTGCTAACTCATTGCCTTCTGAGTTGGTTGAGAAGACAACTTTCTTGGATGATGCTACAGTGAAGAAGCTCAAGGGGGTTCTTGGTGGTACAAACTAGTTTTTCTACCTTTTAATCATTTAGTTAAACCGGATTTGTGTGTTTTTTATTCATGTTGTTTTCAATTTATAGAGAATGAACTGGGGAAATTGTGTTCCAACGGAAATCATAGAGATTTTCCCAGTCAAGAAAAATTGTACTCTTATTATGTAATGTTTGTCTTTATTGATTTTTATTTCGTTATTAAAAGCACGTTTGGCTTAAATTCTTAAAAATGAGTTTTTATTTCTTGAGTTTAATTGTTTAAAAGAAGTTTTAAAAAACTAGAAGCTTCAAATTGGTGCATCTATTTTAATGGGTAAAAAGAGACTTTTTAGCTTTTGAGAAACTTTTTTTAACTTTTTAATTATTGTGGTGTTTGGCGAAAAAGTGCTTTTGAGTCCAAAAACACTTTGAAAAGTTTGGCCAAACACACTAAGTCTTAAAACAAATGGAGGCTATGTAGGAATTTACAGATGCGAAAAGTGAAATTTCAATAAGCGATTTCTTAACACCTATCATAAGATCACATGCATAAGGTAATATGAATTACTCCCTCCTATTCAGGATAACTTTCCCCATTCAAGTATGAACCAAAAATTAAGGGTGGGTAATTAAATAAGGTAAAGTAATGTGGTGGGGTGAGGTGATTGGAGAGAGCGAATGTATTGTGGGATATTATTGTGAGGTGAAGTGATTAAAATAATTATTGTTGTGGGGTAAGGTGATTAAAATAAGATAAAGTATTGGTATTGTGGGGTATTTTTGTGGGGTAATGTGATTAAAATAAGTATAAAAGTTTACCAAAAAAGGAAAGGGGGAAGGTATTGTGAATAGATGAAAATGGAAAGGGGGAATGTTATTGTGAATAGGAGGGAGTATGATAAAAGACGAAAATAATATATTTACCTCTTCAAGCGTATACGTAAATTCCTCAAAAAGCATATAGGAGAGAGATTCGAGAGCCCCACTTGTTGCCCCTTTACTCGGTCCACAAGCACAACGCGGAATCTCATGTATGCTAGAACGGAAGAGAAGGATCAATATCACTCTCTTACAATGCCATATAAATCATTTGATAATTTAGGTAAAACTTAGGACATATCATTCAAATACGCTAAAAAAACAATTATTTTTAATAGTAAATGAAAAACCTTCAAAATCTAACTAGAAACTAGAGTAATATTCTTAGTGATAATTAGGACGTAATAACATTTACTTGGTTAAAAAAATAATCCTAAAGGTAAAGGTAGACTTTAAGTTCTTAGTGTCAATGTAGCAATAACTCTTGCTCCATTGTCAACACGAAAGTCCCCATATCCTTTTCCCAGTATTCTACTTCTTCTTAGATCCTGCATATTACAAATAATGTGAGAATCACAACCACAATCACATACCCAAGAAGTAGAAGTAGCTAAATTCACTTCTATAACAAATATAGCCGAGGAAGAAACACCATGCATTTTTCTTATCCTTTAAGTACTTATGGCAATTTCTTTTCAAATGACCAAACATTTTCATTTCCCAAAATATCCGACTTGGCAACTTGATTGCCTTTGTCCTTCGAAAATTTCGGCCTAACCCTTGCCTTCTTGAACAATCTCCTCTTTTCAAACCATAAGAACATTTTTATGTTATTTCTCAGGTTCATTAGGGATGTTGTTGTTCCTCCTTGCATATAAAAGTTCCTCCTTGCATATAAAAGTTCAAACGAAATTTTTGAACCCTTATTAATCACAATATCAATTACTAGTTCCTGGGGATACGAGAAACCAATTTTTTCCATGATTTGAAAGCGTCTAATCATATTAAACACGTTTGGATCAACCAGATTTCCCTTCCCTAACGTGCATTCGAGAAGCTTACGATGAGCCTCGAATCTCTCCAATTTAATATGCTTCTGAAACGTAGTTTATTTTCAGTTTCATGATGATACTATTTGCATCCATTCCATCAAAACGTTTTAGAAAGTCTGGTTCCATGTATACTAGCGTCAAACACGTCACTTACTTTGACATGTCCAAGAGCGTTTTCCTGACTCTACTCTCGGCCTGGGTGGCAACATGATTTAAAGGTTTAGGAAAAGGGTTTTCCAGAACATGTTCCCTTAGCTTTCCTTCACATATGAGAAAAATTCTCAGGTTTCTTTCCCAGTCTAGGTAATAATTATCAGCATTTAGTTTGTCCTTCTCCGGGACATAGCACAAACTGAAAGCGTTGTTGTTGTTGTTGTTGTTGTTGTTGTTGTTGTTGTTGTTGTTGTTAGACATGGTATCTACATATTAAACTGACCATTTCCAAAGTCTTATACCAAAAGCCAGTCCACCTCAACTCCTAAGCAGGCACATCTTCTCCCAAGTAGTCCAAGGTAACTTTTTCTTACTATGTGCATGAATTCTTCCAAAATATTCAATCATTAATCTTCCTTTAACCTTAGCTTTATAACCATGATAAATAATACTGGTAGCCGTAAATTTATTAATGGTCGCGGCTCGTCGAAATTTGGATCAACTACTGGCCAAAAGTCGAATTTTTTTCTTAAGTAGGCTTTGAACCATACTTATTTACAAAAGTAGGGTTCTTTCATACTTATTTACAAAAAATGGGTCCACGTCATCAAAACTTTTTTTTTTGTTGTCTGTTCACTCAGTCGCTGAATGGTTCAGCGACTGAGTTCTTTGGTGAAATTTTTTTTTTACGTCAAATATCAGACCATTGGCAGAAACACTCCCATAATGCTCAAGTTCTCAGTCGCTGAATGGTTCAGCGACTGAGTTCTGTGATGATTTTTTTTTTTACGTCCAATAGCAGACACCTGGCCATTTTGCTCAAGTTCTCAGTCGCTGAACCATTCAGCGACTGAGTTCTTGGCTGAGGTAATAAAACACGCGAAACCCCTCTTCCCCCATTCATTTATTCTAAATCCAAAAATCCCCAAATTAAAACCCCAACCCTAAAAAACCCGAAAATCCTTCATCCCCAATTCATTCCCTCAATTCAACCCTAATCCACTTCATATCTCTTCCTAACTTCTTTCAAGTTATTGTATACTTGCATTGAACCTTTAAATCTTGTTAGTTTTATATGAATGTTGGTTTAATTAGTAAATTTCTAGGTTTTTGCAATTAGTATATATTTTGTTCATTTGTTTGATTTTGGTGTTGCTAGTTGTTTAGTTAGGTTCTTTTAGTTTGATAATAGGTAAAGTTTGAATATGGAGAAAACTAATTATCCCTTATGTTGTTACTCTAATGGTGAAATAGTTGTTGAAGGGGAAAATGTGTCTTACAAAGATGGTGAACCTTTCTTTGTTTTTGTCAATAGTAACCATAACTTTGATGAACTTACTTCCTTAATTTGTGAGGAGTTAGAGGTTAATAGAAGTGAATTTGGGTTAGATATTAAGATGAAGTATCCTAATGCTAGAGGCTACAAGGTGTTGTCTTTGAATAATGATAAATCATTGAAAGCTTTGTGGGCTAGTGTTTATCAAATGAATGCCTCTTCAATGGACCTATACATTAGTTTGATAGCCATCCAACAACCTCGTAACTTATTTACGAACATGTTAAATCAAGCTATGAGGGGTGAGAATCCTTTGTTGAGTGCTCCATTTTCTAGTAATAGTGTTGATCAAGAGCAATATGATTTGAATTCCAATGATGATGAGATTGATGAGGATGAGGATGAGTTATTGATGAATGAATCGGATGATGAGTGTGAGGATCTTGTTACCCCTTCTGCTCCTACAATTGAGTTAAGCCGGGTACCATCTATTGATTTGGAGTATGTTAATAGATGGTGTGGTAAGGTTGATGTTCCTTGTTATGATGGTGGGGAGTTTCTTGTTGGTCAAAGGTTCAATAATAAATTGGGTTTGTCACAATATGTCCGCCAATATCACATTGAAAGAAATCAAACATTCAAAACGACGGAATCAAAACCACTCACTGTAACATTCAAATGTTCTAGAAAACCAAGTCCATGCGATTGGACATTGAGGGCCTCTAATAAAGAAGCTAGCAATGATTCTTTCACTATAGTTACATATAAGGGTCCTCACAATACCTCTTGTGTGGTTGATGCACCACCGCTTGATCATCCTAATTTGAGCAATGGTTTTATTGCGAAACACATTAGGACGGTAGTTGATGCCGATTGGGGTGTGAAAATATCTAATCTTAGAGCCAACATTCTCACTCAATTCAACTTCGAACCTAGCTACATGAAAACATGGCATGCTAAACAAAAAGCTATGGCGGATTTGTATGGTGATTGGAAAGGATCTTATGCTCTACTTCCCCGTTACCTCCAAGCATTGAAAACCACAAACCCGGGTACCGTTGTAAAATTTGCCTACAAAGTTGGGGGTCCTTCTAATGTTCGTGTTTTTGATCGTGTATTTTGGGCATTTGGGCCTTCAATTAGGGGTTTTGAACATTGTAGACCAATTCTTACCGTAGACGGAACTCATTTGTATGGTAAGTATAAAGGAGTTCTTTTGATTGCAATTGGGGTGGATGCCAATGATCAAATTTATCCTTTAGCTTTTGCTATAGTTGATTGTGAGAGTATCGATACTTGGGGGTGGTTTATGGATTGCATAAGGAAACATGTCACACAACGAGAGGGAATTTGCGTTATATCGGATCGTCATGTAGGTATCATGACGGCAATGTCAAAAGTGGGTGGTGGATGGACCGAGCCACAAGCGTTCCATAGATTTTGTACCCGACATCAAGCATCAAACATAAACACAAAGTTCAAAAGTAATGAATTGAAGCTTGCGTTCCTTTCAACGGCATGCGCGGCACAACGTAAAAGGTTTAACAAAGGCATGCAAAAAATTGGTAGTATTAACCCAAGTGCAAAGGTACTTTTGGAAAGTATCCCACTTAGCAAATGGTCTTTGTGTCATGATGGTGGACACCGTTATGGCATCAAAACAACCAACAATTCGGAATGTTTTAATGGTGTTCTTAAACGTGTTCGTTTTTTACCTATCACCGCACTTGTTAAGGCAACATTTTTTAGGACCAACTCGTACTTTGTAAAGCACCGTGAGGATGCTAACAAAAGGTTGTTAGAGGGATGTATGTGGTCGGAGAAAGTGACTGAAAAGCTTGCTGAAAATGTGAAACGGGCGGCTCATCACAAAGTTACTTGTTATGATGCACGAAGAGGTCTATATGAGGTTGTCACGGGAAGAGGGAATAGACTTGGGAGTGAAGGTAATCATGGTCACACAGTCATTCTTTCAGATAGAACTTGCACATGCAACAAATGGCAAATCTATCACATATCATGTTCTCATGTAATGGCAGTTTGTCGAGCTAACAGTATAAGTTCCGATCAATATGTTGATCCATTCTACTCAAGTGGAGAGTACCATGGCTCATATCGCTCAAGTTTCCACCCGGTTTCGGATGAGTCATATTGGATGCCATGGGTGAGACCAAAATTGACACCAAATGATAAATTGAAAAGAGCAAAAGGTCGTCCAAAGTCGAAAAGAATCCACAATGAAATGGATCAACGAGCAACTTCCTCATGTAGTTTATGTCGTGTAGCAGGTCATAATAAACGTAGTTGTCCTTCAAATGCTAGCTCATCACAAACTATTGAATTTACTATGTAATTTGTAATTCTTGTTTGTAGTTTCAATTTTAATTATGTAGTCAATTACTTTTGTAACCAACCATTTCAATATAATTATGTATGACTTCTATTTTATATTTATTATGTTTTTGTTTTATTTCTTATACATTTTCAATTATGTAGTTTTAATTTATTTCTTCTATATATAATTTTCTATATATATTTATTTCTTCTATACATTTTCAACTTCCTCATGTAATTTTCTTTTCAGATGGATCCCGGACCCGATGATGGAAAAATTCTTTATCTCCAATCGACTCACCGTAGTCAGGCGATTTGGGAAGGAGAAGAACTTAAACCTCTCACCTTACGTGGCCACATGAAAGCCTTTAAAGCATTTAAAGTTCCTGAGGCGGTTCTTACATATGTAAACAACACCCAATTCCGAGGTATTACTCGATTTTGTTATGTCCCATTGGATGCCGATTTGATCACGGCTTTGGTAGAAAGGTGGAGACAAGAGACTCACACCTTTCATTTGCCTTTTGGTGAGGCAACTGTCACCCTTCAAGATGTGGCCATGCTTTTCGGCCTTAGAATTAGTGGGAGACCGGTAACGGGTTCAAGTGAGGGGGGGTGGCTCAATTTATGTGTGCGTCTGCTAGGAGCAACACCGTCAATTAAAGCTATAAAAGGGTCAAAATTAAAACTTACTTGGCTTCATGACAATTTTCAAAACGTGGCAAACATTAATTCTCAATATCAATTGCATTGCCACGTAAGAGCTTATTTGCTTTATTTGTTTGGGGCTCTCTTGTTTCCGGATAAATCCGGTAGCACCGTGAGTTTAATTTATTTACCCCTTTTGGAGAATTTGGATCAAATAGACGACATTAGTTGGGGAAGTGGGGTCTTGGCATGCCTTTACCGAAATTTGTGTAAAGCCACTAAAGTTGATTGTTTTGAAATAGCCGGCCCTTTACTATTATTGCAATTATGGAGTTGGGAAAGAGTGTCAATTGGACGCCCGGACATAGTTAGGTCCCGTGTACCTCGACAGGCTGGGGTAGCATATCCCCTTGGGAGTCAAGTATTGACTGGGCTAGATCCTTTGGGATGTAAATGGCTAAGAGTGCAACGGGGATTTAAGGATCATAGACTCGGGTTGGTAGTCATTAGGGACCTCTTAGACAAGATGGTGGAATTGCAATTCGTATGGCAACCATACACACCAAGTGTGGTACAACACCTCTCCCCAATATGTGTCCAAGACCAAGCCGAATGGACCGTTATTGCTCCGCTTATTTGCTTTGAAATGGTTGAATGGCATTTCCCAAATAGATGTACTCGACAATTCGGGTGGCAACAAATGATCCCTGAAATGGGTAGCACTTGCACCAGATTGCATGGTATTAGTAGAAAGGGCGACTGGTCGGGTAACTATGAGACTATGCATCAAGAGTCGATTGCTAAATGGGAAAACCGAATGTCAAATATAGTGGAGCCGGGGCTTCCTTTTTGTGGTTTGATGAGCTTTGAAGACGAGTACTTTGAGTGGTACAATGCTATTACCCGTCGCATCATTACACCTCTAAGCCAAACTGTGAACGATGACTACGAGGATCATCACTACTATTACCCAACCGCGGCGGACTTCCAAATACTAGTAAGTATTTGTTTTCTTATTTATATACAAAATTACAAATTGTTTAATTCATTCTTTCTAATATAGAATTTACTTAATGTACAAATATAATAAATTGATTCAGACTCAAACAAGCATGGTTACCTACAACACAACTGAGCAAATGATTTCCAACATGCCCGATGACATCCCTTTGGCTCAATATGCTATGATAGAGAAGATGCGGAACATGTCTCTCAATTCGCTTGTAAATACGGGACAAGGGCATCTGATCAACTACCAAGAGCCAAGGCCTCCTAGTCCACCAAGATATGACTTCCGTCACCTTGCACATAGGCAACAAGTCATGACTCAAGAAAGTGAAGAAGCGGAGTCATCTCAAAGAACACGCAAGAAGGGGAAAAAACGCAACTAGAAAATATGTATTAGATTTCAAATATGTGTTGGTTAGATAGTTATGTTTTAAGAAAACTTAATGTTATGTATTGGATTAAGTGTAAGAATTTTAAGTTCCTTTTATATCAAATTTATGTGTTTCTTCAACAATGGGTATGGACGGTTGTAGGTACAAACACGTATGGAAAATATTTTGGGAAATATTGTGATTATTGAGGTTTAAAAAAAAAATATCAAAGAACTCAGTCGCTGAACCATTAAGCGACTGAGTACTTGAGCAAAATGGCAGATCTTCTGTCAAGAGTCTGATTATTGACGTAAAAAAACAAAATAATCAAAGAACTCAGTCGCTGAACCATTCAGCGACTGAGAACTTGAGCATTATGGGAGTGTTTCTGCCAATGGTCTGATATTTGACGTAAAAAAAAAAATTCACCAAAGAACTCAGTCGCTGAACCATTCAGCGACTGAGAACTTGAGCATTATGGGAGTGTTTCTGCCAATGGTCTGATATTTGAGGTCAAAAAAAAAATTCACCAAAGAACTCAGTCGCTGAATGGTTCAGCGACTGAGTGAACGGACAACAAAAAAAAAAGTTTTGATGACGTGGACCCATTTTTTGTAAATAAGTATGAAAGAACCCTACTTTTGTAAATAAGTATGGTTCAAAGCCTACTTAAGAAAAAAATTCCCAAAAGTCAGTATTACAATTTTTTAAGTGATTGTTGGCTTGTTGCTCTAGTACTTCAATTGTACTCACAAAACATCAAACATAATTCATAGTCTTATTAATGAATTACGAATAAATGTTCGGGATCGGAACAAAATCATAGAGATATTGGATAAGAGTTATTTTCTAGGAGACGAGAAAACGAAAAATTAACAAAAACATTACTCTAGTTATCAACCAAAGTTGTTGTCGAACACTAATGGAAACTCGAATGAAGAAGAGAGATGAATACTGAGGTCATGATGAAGTTGATAATATAATGTTCGGAAAATTTTCTCGGTACCCCTGAAGTTTGACAATTTGTGTGAGATATCTAAATTTTTACCCAAAAAGCATTAAGTGGCCATAACTCATGTTTACAAACTCGGAAAATGACGATTTTTTTTCAAATTGTTCATCTTTCCGAGAATTACGATTTGATTGGCAAGGTCGGAAATCATGACCAAGAGATATGGTCACTCAAAGTTTGTTCGGTAAAAAAAACTTTGACATACAAAAAATCCTAGCCAGGGGATCCAAATACGACTACTTTTTTTTTTCAAATCACAGCTCTCGGAAAGATGAACGATTTGAAAAACAAATCGTCATTTTACGAGTTTGTAAACATGGGTTACGGCCAATTAAAGTTATTCGGGTAAAAAATTGGGTATTTCGGGCAAATTGTCAAAGTTCAGGGGTACCTTGGAAATTTTCGTAGAATGTTTATGGTGGCTTTGGTTTTGGTTGATTTGGAAAGTACTTTAGTAAATGACTGTTTTGGGAAGTGATTTTAGAAAATGGTTACTCCCTACGTCCCGATAAATTGTTGTCCTTCCATTTTGCCACAAAGACCAATGAAAGAGTGAGGGACCTGTAACATCCCCATATACCAAAAATCCTTACAATACCTCCTTAGTACATCAGGATACCATCTCGGTTGCCCGAGATAGTACATATCAAATTGACCATAAAAGAACATTACTAATTAAATCAATAGTTTAAAATCAATGTTACATTATTTCAAAAATCCACACGACATATTGTCTTAACAATAATCCAATCTGTCATAAGTAAAGATAAATGTCTATAACAACTAATGACTGCGGAAGCTATGACTCATCAGCGGCGATCCCATCAAATCCCCCGATGCGAGCTCAACGAATTACCTGCTGATCACCTGCTCACCATTCCCCAATGACTAAACAGTTTTGAAAACATTAAACGGGGTTAGTAACAAGCTACGTCGGTCAATATACAACACAATAAAAGTAATAGAAACCGGAGGCCCACCGCAGCGGTCACCTGAGCAGCATCAAGCTACCAGCCCTGACCTACAAAACCACCTATTGATTCCAGACCGCAACACTGGACATCGAAATTCCCTCTGGCCGAAGCAAGAGTCCTGGATCATTAATGTGCACATCTTTCTTGTAGCGAGAGAGCTACCAGAGGCGAACTCGGGGTGTGGTCCGTCTCCCGGCAGACCACCAAAATTGTAACCAAGTAACCATCTAAACTCTAAATCTGCGAACACCATCATCATCAACAAATAACAATAAGCACAGTAACACATCTCATCACAATGAACAACATACGAGTAGGGAAATCCTACCTCGTAAGCAAATCCGCAAGCAATCAAGCAATAAATCAGAAATCTTCTTCAACAAAATCTCCCCCTAAACATGCAATCAATAATCCAATCCATATATAACTATCAAATCTTCTTTTTTCCTCAATTCAATTAGGGTTCACACTACCCAACATGATTAATAAGCATCAAGGTAGATTACTTACCAAAGGAATCAACAACTAGACATGATGCAAATCCAGAAATCTTCTTCTACAAAATCTCCCCCTAAACAGGCAATCAATAATCCAATCCATAACTATCAAATCCCCTTTTTTTTCCTCAATTCAATTAGGGTTCTAGACTACCCAACATGATTAATAAGCATAAAGGTAGATTGCTTACCAACGGAATCAACAACTAGACATGATGCAAATTCAATCAATCCACAACCATCAAATCCCCTTTTTTTCCTCAATTCAATTAGGGATCTACACAACCCAACATGATTAATAAGCAAAAAGGTATTTTACTTACCAAAGGAATCAATAACTAGACATGATATAAATCCAATTTTAGCCTTGAGATTATTAGGGATGATTAAGAGGTTTTAGGGTGTTTAGAAAACATTAGAGTTGATTAAGAGCAGCAATCTAGCGAAATAACCTTTTAACACGTCTTAATTATCTTTAATCAAAACCGTCCAAAAAAACCTGCAGACCGGTGCACTCGGTCGAGTACAATAAGCACTTAGTCGAATACACAACATTCGATCAAGTGCACACGACACTCGACTGAGTGCCAACTAGGCAGAAGGTTGCCTAACTGACACATGAACCACACTCGGTCGAATACACTATACTCAACCGAGTACACAGCTCACTCGGTCGAGTGACACCTACTCGACCGAGTACAAGGTACTCATAAATACGGAGTATTACAGGACCATTTGTGATTCCACTAGTGGATGACAAGTGACAATAGTCTCATTGGGTGATCAAATTACTCATAGAAAACCTTCCTTATACAGAAAGGACAAAAATTCATTTACACCCTAAAATAGAATATGACAACAGTTGACCGGGAGGGAGGGATTATATTGGTAACTACATGGTCATTTTGTTGTAGTAAGTGTCCTCCACAATAGTGCATATATATAATAAAAGTCATTTGGAATATACGTGGCATGATTAGTATATTTTGATACTCCACGTCAGTTGATTACCGTAAATCGATAACGCTCAGCTGACTAGAGTCGTTAGACGTTATTGTCGTATGACGGCGGTGATCAACTGATCCCTTTCGGTCACACCTATATGATGAAACCCAAATTGTAGAACTAATTATTTGTATATGATACAGTTAATTAGCACATTACATATATTTGATATGTATGTTTAGTTACGAGAGTCATTTATTGGAAATTGAGTTAAACTCATTCCACTTAAGTTTATGAGTCAATTATACGATAACTGACTGAATAAATTTTACGTCTTATTTTAATACGATTAAATAAGATTTAATTTAGTGATTAATCGTTAATTCATTTGATTAGTTGAGGTTGTGAAATATATTTTGAGGTATAGGTAATTAGTTAATTATATTTACAAGAAGTTGTAAAATAAATTAAGGGATATTCTACATGGTACCCCTCAACTTTTCGACTTTCTACGTGGTACCCCTACACTTTTTGAAACATACATGGTACCCCTAAATTTTCTAATTTTCATTAAGCGTAACCTTAATTATTTTTTCCGTCAATTAGTATTGTTTTTAGACGTTAATTGATGAGTAAGACGCCTAGGTGGATGATGACTGGATTTTGTGTTAGTAGCTATAGTTTCCTGTCATTTTCTCCCCCATTTCCCCTCCCAATAATCATTATTTAATGTCTTCTTTCTTTCATGATCTTCCATTTTTCTTCTTTCTACTTCCTTCTTAAATTTATGTGATAATTGTTTCAGTTTTTTTTTGTTTCTTCATTTATCTCTTATGTCTTCTTCATCTTTTTGGAAAAAATTACCAATAGATGGTCTTGATTTTAGGAACCAATGTTTCAATCGATGTGGTCGGAACGCTATAATTATGTTATCAGGTTCTGTTAACAACCCCTGAATTCCTAGATTGTAATCATTTTGTTATGTGGTTATCGGAAAAGTACGTTACCATCACAAAGCATTTAAAAAAATGTGCTAGTGAAGATGAAGATGAATATTGTACAAGTGTTAATGGAGATATTATTGAGGGAAAATGATCATATCTACTCCAATCACCAAATAGATGAAGATCAAGACAATAATTACACTTAGTTATCAAGAAACATAGGGTAGAATGCTAGTTCATGCAAGGAGGGAGATGAGAAAAGAAACTCAGAAAGATAAAGATGAAGGTCTGAATATGAAAGGGTAGAATGAGAGGAGATGTGTGTTAAACAAGCTAAGATAGTGAGAGTTTTATAGTGCCAAGTAATAGTCATAGTCACAGCCACTCATCATCCACGTAGGCGTCCTACTCAGCACTTAACGTCTAAACAAATACTAACTGACGGAAAAAATAATTGGGGTTACGCTTAATGGAAATTAGAAAACTTAGGGGTATCATGTATGTTTCCAAAAGTGTATGGGTACCACGTAGAAAGTTAAAAAGTTGAGGGGTACCATGTAAAAATACTCCATAAATTAATTAGACATTGTGGTACTCATTATATATTGATATAATGGTAAAATATCACTTAAAATTTAAGTACATATTGTTTATTAGTTTGTGTCATATAATTGTTATATGATCAAATTAACACTTAATTATATATACAAGATAATTAAGCATATGATTAATAAATATTTGTGGGACAAATATCAGAAATCAAAATGGTCCATAATGGACATATGTGCACCGGTTTGTGCATGTGTAAAGGGGATGATTATTGTTCTATTTTATGTTCACAATTCACTTGGTGATTGTGACATAACATGATAAATCTAATCATCACTACATTTCCTACACTCCACTACTTTGCATGAGAATTAAATTAAGCAAACTAAGAGGCCTTTTTGGCTAGAGTGTGCTGGCCATAGTACCATAAAATAAGCAATTGTTGTTCATTTTTATTCACTTCATTCTTATGATTATTTTGCTTCTTCTCTCTAAAAACCTCACACATCTCTCTAAATTCACATGCAAACTAATATTCATATCATATTACTAGTGTAGCAATACAATAATATTAGTAGTAATTTTCTTACTTATTATCTAGTTAATAATAAGCAAAGATTATTTGAGTTGATTCTTGGATGCAACAAGAAGGAGACCTTCTACTTTGGAGGTTGTTTTATGGAGGATCATAAACTAATTCCATGCTCAAGAACAATAAGAAGAAGTTCTTATTGTGCCCTTATTTAACCAAAAATTTCTCATTGTAAGGAAATTTTATCTTATCTTTATTTTATGCTTTTATATTTACATGCATGATAGCTAGATCCTAAATCATTAAGTTAATGTAATTTAATGAACTAATTAAGAGGAGTCTAATTAGAGGTCTAGGACTTTCACATTTTTCCAAAAGACACAAAGTAACCGCCATCCTTTTAGCATTACTACTAATCTAATACCGCATAATTGTTGTAAGAACTCTTTTCGACTAACCCACAACCATTGGTGAGCCTAAGTACCTTTCACGCACTTTGATTTCTCAAACCCCATTACCACCACCGCCTCCATACTATCAAGCTATCCCGACACCACCTCATATTATCTTTAGAGAAGACCACGAATGTGCATGCCTTGCCTCACCCTCATTTGCACGAAAAAAATGATGTTATCGTCAGTGAATAGTAAATGCAACATCATATGCTAGGTGCGATTGGAGAAATTTTGATCCACTGTAAGGTACCCCTTTCAGCCGCCATACAAATCATGCTCGACATAACCTCAGTGCATGAAGTAAGGTGATATGGGGTCACTTTGCCTTAAACCCTACCACGAAAAATCATAACTTGTGAAATCTCATCCTTAACACAGAATTTTGACACTCCATAACCCTCCCAAGATAGTCAAATACCATTCTTTTTAGTGGCTTCTCAAGAAAATGATATTTCACACAGCCATACACGTTAGATATATTTAGCTTCATCGCCGTACTTGAATTCTTCTACGAGGAACTAAATTATTTATGTCCTTGTTCATTATTTTAGACATTTGAATATAGATCTTGAGACTTTAAACTCTATTTCATTCCCACCTTGTTTATAGTTATTTCTTTCGCTAGTTAGGTGACTATATGTTAGATCATCGTAGTCTTCACATTAGTAATAACATGTACTCTAAATTAATTTTGACAAGTTTGATAATTTATAAACGTTGATTCCTGTTTAATTTCTTTCTTTGCTTTGTAAGTGTTATCGCCGATTGTACACGGTAACCATAAGAACAAGGTGAAATCGATGAGTCCACAATTGGATTGAAATAGACACGGTATCAGGTTTAAGCGATCCTATTTATATCGGGTTGATTCTAGTTTTGATTTCGATTGAGTGAGTTTTGATTAACCCTTCAATCAATCAGTTTGTGCTATTTCGAGCAGGGTTAAGGTTCGGGTCGGGTGAATACCATTCCAGTTGAGGTTCAGGTCATAATTTTCTTGAGTTGAGGATTAAAAGAATAGCTTAAGTGTATTCTATAATTTTCACTTTGAGTGTAATAATCATAGTATCATTAATAAATAATTAATCAATGAAAGTAAATATCTACAATATGAGTGTTTTTATGAGAAAATGAATAACTTTAAATTAGGTCAAATTGGTGCCGTTATTATCGTTTCAGATATATTCAGGTTCAAATATCATTAGGTTATTATTAAATTCGATTCAGTTTTATTCGTTTAAGAGTGAGTTCGGTTTCGGGAAATATTGTGGTTAATCATATCGAGTCTTTGATCGGTCATTAATTCGGTTATTTTCGATCAATTTTTCGTGTTCAGGTTCTACTTTATTTTGCTTGGGTTAAATTGAAATATGAGATGAGATAATTAAAATTAAATACATTGGGATACTGAGGTTAGTAATGTTACGAGGGCGTACCATTCTTTAGGAGGAGTAAAAGGTAACAACTCCCATTTTTGGAAAATCATGCAATTATAATATTATTATATAGTCATTCAATGAATTGATACTAGCTAGGCTCTAGGTAGCACAAACACTCCTAACCAGTCGTCCCGTGTCCGAGAATAGACATACCGACACTCGTCGGACACACCCCTAAACGTATAGATACCTATAAAGAAGAATATGCAGTCGAAACACCGAAATAGATTGATTAAAAGATAAGTGTGGTGGGAAATGAGAATGATTTTTAGTCAAAGTCAAATTATACCTTCAATTATTTAAATTGAATATCAAATATATTTACAAAAATAAAATCATACGTTATTTATAACTATAAAATATATATTTTATTAAATTTAAATAACGTGTCCTGTGTCCTAAATTTCACAGGATGCCGTGTCACGTGTCCGTGCAACCTAGGTTAGGTTTATTAGTTGATACGAGTTGGGATATGGGTCAATGGAGGGACGGATTCAATTAAAATCGGGATCGGTTTAATGCATTGCCGATGATTATTTTGGTTGGTTAAATGAATCTCAGGATGATTAAATGTATCTCAAATTTATTGAATACAGAGCCTTTATTGAAGTCGTATCTCAAGGTTGAACTGGACGTTTTAAGTATTATTGTCCAAGTTCATAATTAGTTTCATTTAGTCTCATGGTGTGAAATAAAGAAGAAGGGGAAACATAGAGAGAAAGTAGGGAGATAGATCTGTGTTATTATTCCGTTATAAGGGTATATATACACATACAATAGGGGTAGAGTTTCCATAAGATTATATATTCTATTATCCTATAAGATATGGACATCCATATAATAATATTTCATAACACTCCCCCGTGGATGTCCATTATTGAAGAACATGCCTCGTTAAAAACCTTACTAGAAAAACCCTTTGGGGAAAAACACTAGAAAGGAAAAGAGTACAATAATCTCCAAACATGCATAGCAAGCTGGCTCGTTAAAACCTTTCCATGGAAAACCCAATGGGACAAAATCATAGATAAGGAAAAAGAGTACAGCGCATGCTACTCTCCCTGATGATGACATGACTGTATATAACTTCAAATGAATCATGCTTTGACGTAATTTCTCGATCGTTGCATATAATCTATCATAGTTAATGAACTTGATATCTTCATATCCTTGATAATTACAATCTTCACTTAGAACTCATAATTTGGATGTAGTCATTTATGATGACTCTTGAATCTTCATTTCAAATAATACTTCACAATAGTGAGAAAATATCACTACTTCTCATAAGATGACATACTATTATGTCTAAAACAATTGTCATCTCAACAATTATGATGAACATTACTATAGCGTAATAATTCGCTTTTATTTCTAACTAGTTAAAAACCTTGCCAGGAAAAACCCGTTGGGACAAAAAACCTAGTCGAAAGGAAAAAAGAGTGTGGCAATCATTCATATATTGGATCTCTACTGGAGAAGTAACCAAATTGTTGGATAATAATAATCCACTAAATACCTTGAGTAATTTTTTTTGCTAAACCATTGGATTGACATCCTCATTGTAAACTTTGACTACATTATTTTTCAATCGATATGATACTTCTGGACCATAATTAAACTGATTTTAAGTGTTTAACCATAAATTCATTTAGATCTCAATTCTCATATGCTCAAACTTCACGTTGAGACATCAAATAAACTGTAAAGGAGTTTTGATGTTCCATTTTGGAACTAATTAGTAATTACTATATATTTCAATCGTATTTTAGAGGTTATATATTTCATCACGAGTTCTTAAAACTCAATTGATCAACCATGTAACAAATGACGATCATTCATAAGAGGCTCCTTCAGGGAGATATCCTCTTAGGAGTAAAATATACTTCTCCTTTTAAACATTTATCAACGTAGAACAATATATTTAATCATGTACACGCAAATGATATGTAACTAACTCTAAACAACATAGTCTAACAATAATGCAATGATATATTAAAACTAAGATGGAATGGTGAACTTATGTCTATATGCACATGAGGATTATTCGATAATGCAAACTGCATAGTTTTGTTTCCAATATTGATAATTTCAATTGACTTGAGGTCAATAGATGGACTTCAAATCCATGAGCTCATTTATAATCAAAGATAATATGTCAACAATCAAAATTGGACATGCATATAATATCCCCATTTTCTAGTCTATTAAACTCCGCGCGCAAATGCATATCGGTTCCTTAACCATATCGATATAATTTTAACATCTCTTAGATATTTTCAGTACTGATAAGTGATGTCTGAATATATAGGGCACCATTTATTCTCTATATCGGCAATCTATTATCATTCAGATATTTATGTCACTTTAGGGACATACAAATTTCTTTACTCCATAGAAGTACCAAATGCATATTCTTGCCATTTTCTTATTACTTGAAATATGCAAACCGATATGACTCTCACACTACATTTCACGTGTAGTTATGTTCAATTTGGCAAGAATCCAATTTTCAATAAAATATATTTTCTATGACTAATTTATAGTTCGCTATACCACGTATAGGGTAATCTGTCTATAATCAAATCATAGATTTCAATGTAATGATATATCACATTTTGATAAGGTGATTAATGTGGTATCATAATACATCTTCATAACCAAATGAATACCATCATGTTCTAATTCCATGAACCTCTATTTGATGTATTTTATATTGAAAACAAACCGCTAAACTTCAGGTCCAGTTGGGGATAGCATACTTGTTTGTTTTTATCAGCTTTTGCTTATCATTCTCCCCCTAAGGTGGTAAAAACTATCAACAACTGATAGATTTAATGGGCAATATATCATCATATCTACCTTAGATTTAAATTTCTCATATCATAATGAGACTTTTATATGAGAGCTTTTGTACAATAACAAAATGTTTCGGGGAGTAACATATAGTGCAGTTGGATTTCAGATGTGCTGAATCACATTGCCCAATTTGAGAAATCAATGATTTCATTTATATCAAAATGATTTTTTTAAACACAACAACTACTCAAAAATCAATATGTGACTACAAGTCACACAATATAGTGGCAATCCATACATTAACATTTAAGTTCTATATTCAATATTGAGCAGTGTTTAGATCTCTAATATCATATATACTCAATCTCAGTATAGTGTCTTGCCTTTAATATAATTTCTACACGAGAGAATTTCAGCACTTTTTTCTTTAAGATAAACTTCAGGTTATCAACACGTGTATAATAGGAACCCGGATGGCCTCAATCGTCACATCTTAACCATTTAATGTCAAATTTCTTAATTTGACGTCCACAATCTATGACAATATTTTATAAGCACTTGGCTGTGTATATATATAATTTAATTTATCATACGCCAATTTAATTTCTAATTGACTATTCATCTTGCTAAACTTCTGGCTAGCAATGTCATATCACGTGGCAAATTTACAATGATAAACTTCCAGTTAGCAACATTTCATTATATGACTTCAAATTAAGTCTTTTGTATCTAGCCAGATAAAAATCATAATATAATAATTGATAATGACACAATATTTTATAAGCACTAGTGTCTTATTTATAATGACAAGACTAAACATACATATATCACAATATTCCTTCAGGGAATATAATACATTACTCTTTATTGTACTATGAACAAATCATAATTGATTCTTTGAATAATCTCAGTTAAACTCAATTAATAATCCATCCGTTCCTTCAGGGGAGGTGGTGAATTCAACGACTTATAGTGATCATTCTCTTCAAATATTAAATAAGTTGATCACATGTCACTTGTATACGAGATACCACACATAGTGTTTTAAGCCATTTACACAATAATATGTCTACATGACTACATTATTTGTGTGAATGATAAATATATTTCATATTCAATACATGATATCTCATTCGCTTCAGGGAATGATTTTGAATTGATTTGATATGATTCTCAACTTTTAAGAGTAGCTCATATTTTGAAAATATTCATGTATAATCGCGAGTTCATTCTTAATAATTATGATGCTCAAATAATACTCACCATATATATATATATGGTTCTGGTGCGAACTGAAGTACAATACGAACTTACGAACTAACTTAATAAAAAACAAATCAAACAAAATTTAGACTCCACTGAAACTTTTGTACTTCCCTTTCTCCCCAATCCTAAACTTTCCTCTTCCTATCAACTTTCCCTCCGCCTTGACCAGCCACCACGCCGCTGATCTGACGCCGGCTATGCCGGAGCTACTCCGACGCCGGTTATCCCCAAGCAATATTGCTCCGGCGACTGATTGTGCGCGACCACCATCATGGTTTTATCCATCCGCCATAGTTGCGGGCACCACTTCCCTTCTCTGGCAACTCACTTCATCGAACTCTCGCCGTTCATTTCCAACTTTCCGGCGCGTCTCCTTCTCAGATGAGTTATTTACTTCGATCTTATTATTGATTTTAGATCTACTAGCTAATCGACTGGAGATTAATGTGTCGGTGACTCATTAATGGGGTCTGGGGTTAGCCTACGGCGATTAAGAGTGGCGGCGAAGGGAAATAGGTGACGATGATGTGGTGTTTGTGGGTGGTAGTGAGTGGCTCGGAATGATGGTGAAATGGGTGAGGGAATGTGTCGAATGATATGTTATGTAGCATTCTGGAAATTAGTTTGAACTTGAGTCACTGCATGTCAGGGAGAAGATACATCAAATGCGAGTCATTGCTAGTCGTGGAAGTTGTAAGCCATGTAGATAGAGATAATAAATCAAACACATTATTACTGATTAACACTAATAAAATAAAACTTGTGTGTGGGTGCATTATTTTGCTTTAGAAGTGTACTGATTAACACTACTGTACTCTATGTTTACTCATTTGGTAGTCTAAGAATTTCACATTTTTCCATCTAAAGTTAACCAACTTCAACTCCGTACTTCAAATTTAATTATTTTGTAAGTAACTAAGCTAATCAAATGCGGGCTGACCGTACCACTTGACCCGCTATTTAAGCGGGTTTGATCTTAAAAATATATTAAAGTGACGAGCAATGGACAATAAAAATAGGCCCATTAAAATTAATAGCCGTGTATGGACTAAGAGAAATGTCCACGGACCGGCGCTCTAGGCTCGCTAAAAAGATATTTCGTATTCTTATCTACTCCGTATATGACAACTCTAATAACATAAAAAAGAAAACAAATGTATATAACTATAAACTAACTATTTTTTTTAAAACGTAACATTAACAAGCAAAACATAGACGAGCCAAAAAAAGAAGTTTCATATGTCAATCTAGAGGTTTGTACACAGTAACTTAAATGAGTGTATCTAACAATTTAAATGAGTGTATCTAACTAAAAAGAGGTATGTATCTGGCTTTTTAGAGATATGTATCTAGCAAGGTAAATGAGTGTATCTGGCTTCCTATAGGAGTGTATCTAGCATGTCAAGGATGTTGATAAGGGTAAAGTCGCGTCACCTTAATCAAAGTAAACCTAATTTACTACTAACTAATAGTCAGCGGTAAGCAAGGTATCGAATCCACAGGGAGGCGGTAGTAATCTAATCTGTTAAACTAGATTTGTCTCTAAAGTAACAATTTCTGGGTTTGAGATTGGTTTCTAAACTAATAGCAAACAATAATAATAACTAATAAATAATAACAATAACAACTAATAATAACAACTAATAATAACAATTAATAATAAGCAATAACAAACAGGTTGAAAACAATGAGATTAAAAGTCTAGGGTCTCAGGTTCACTAGGATTATTGTTCAGGGGTAAGGATGTAGTCAACTATCATGCAATAAAGTTATCTAAGGTCACAAGATCGGTCGATTCAATTATGCCCTTTAGATCTACAATTTAACATGCGATCGCTATCATTAAACGAGTTCTATTCAATTATCGTAGCATATCTTAGTCTTAACCCGGTCGGTGTCAATCCTAATTCGCGAGACTAGTTAATTAATCCTGGCCAGTAATCAAACAACTAGAATTAAAACGATAATCAAAAGATAATTGCAATTCAATTAATTAATCTACCCCTTCTAACAATCCTAGATCCCCTTTCAACCCTAGAAAGGAATTTAGCTACTCATAATAATATAAATAACAACAATAATAATTAAAGTAAACATGATTAACAACAATGAAAGGATGAACAAAGAATAATTAAAGAACAAGAAGGCAATTAAATTGAATAATAAAGAAAGATTAAGAATACCGATTACAAGTTGAACTAAAGACAATCGTCTTTGATGAATAAAATCCAGAGGAAAAGTAAACTAATTTAGGGTTTCTGATTTAAAGCCTAAAAGCATGAAAAAGCATGAAAAAGCATGAAAAATCACCCCTAATTATGAAAGACGAGCTTTCTATTTATAACCAAAAATCTAATTAATTAGGTTAAAGTTTAGGAAAATAAGAGAAAGCCGCCGAAATATAGGTTGCTCGATCGAGCAACGTGATTCTGCTCGATCGAGCAAGAGAACAGTGCGACTCGACCGAGCAAGGCTCTTCTGCTCGGTCGGGTAGCCCTTCATTTTGGCTCGTTTCTTCACTTTTCTTCATTTCTTCTCTTTCATTCTCGATTCCCGTGCCTAACCTTCTACGATCCGACTCCGCCATGCTTCATATCTACTCAAAAAGCTCCAAATGCATCCAATCTGCATTAAAACATAACAGAAGCGGCATAATCTATATTCTAGCTAAAATAGCATAAAAATAAGCATGGAAAGACGGTAAATCGAGTTAAATGCGTCTAAGGGAGGCATAAAATATGTGTATAAATAGTGAACATCAAACTCCCCCAAACCAATCCTTTGCTTGTCTCTAAGAAAATCACTCAACACTATACAAGGACAAACATACAAATGGTGAATGAAAAACTCAAAGCTAATGTCAATGCACATACAAATCCCAAGCTATCCATATCTATAACAAAGTAATGACCAAGTTGTACCAATAAAACAAATTTAAAGGCACGGGAAAGTAGAAAACGCAGCTCATAATCCAAGATTTTACATGATACCGTAGTATAGACAAAAACCAAATACCTTTCAATCTTGCAAAGCTCAATTTGTCGGATTCTCGCGGATTCACTCATGCAATCATAAGTTTATGTAAGGGTGAGTTTTGTGAAGATAGAAAGAAATAGAAACACTCACTCAACTTATGAAACATGCATGCATTCTAATGTGATAGTAATTTCCCCAACAAATACGCATTCGCTATAAAGCACATGAATCAGGACAACAAGGGAGGCTGATGGGTGAAGGTATAGAAGTGGATTGTGCCAAGGCACGTATGGGAATGTGGGGCTAAGACCGGTAGTCACAGCGACACTTACCAAAACAAATCTACAAGACTAGCACAAACCAACACCGACTAGAGAAATCATCTTAAACTTTGACAACGCAAGAGAGATATCGATATTGCTCTCTAAATATGCATTAGACTCTAGTAAATTCCCTTTCATTATCCCTTGAACAATTCAATGAAGCAACATATATTTTTCTTTTTTTTTTTCTCTTTTTCTTCTTTTCTTTTCAAATCTTTTTTTTTCTTTCTTCTTTTTTCATTTTTTTTTCAGATCTTTTGCTTCACAACTTTTCTCAACAAAGGGAATGAATGACATAATTGCCAACATACTTGCTACACCCAATTGATATTCTTTTTGAAATCCCGACCCAACCATAGTAGACAAGTAGATAAGAAAAACATGCAACTGCGACTATCCCGATAAGGTAGGCAAGTTCTAGAAATGTAGCTATTATATGGCTTGTAAAACAGGCTACAAAAGGCTCAAATGGGCTAAACATAGAGAACTCAATAATAAGGGTATAAAATCAAGTCTTTTTGGCTATGTGAGGCTTATTTGAACAAGAAGAACCACCTTTCCTCATGCACTTATCAAATGAACGCGTATAGTATCAAGAAACTAATGTCACACTTATGCAATTTGATGTTACACATTCCACAAGGAGTACCACACTCAAGCCTAAAAACAATGAGACCAGTTTATTGATGTTCCTGGCATAGGAAGCTCTATAGACCTCAGAATTTTAAGTGGTTTACCAACAAAAATTGGCCATATCTAATTAGCATAAGGTATGTCAAAAACGGTCAAGACTTATACTATGAGCTTTGTTTTCAAAAATAGTAAGTCAAAGCAATGTACATGGATAACTTATTTGGGATTCAAATGCAAAAACAATGCAAATTATCATCATTGTTATTCAACTCACCAAGACTCGGCCTAATAAAATAAAAAACATGTTTTTGGATTTTGTAAATTTTTCAATTGTTATGGATTTTTTCTTTTTAAGCACACAACAGAAATAAACACACAACATAAATAAAGACTCTCCCCCAAACCTAAATGTCACAGTGTCCTCACTGTGACGCTAACAGCACAACAATCACATATCAACCAACAACAGCAACCTAAAGGACACAACTAACAAAGGGGAATGGGAGATAACTGAAAGAAAATACAATAGAAGAAAGTACAAGGATAGATAATACCAGCTTATAGACATAGCTTCCCCCAAACCAGCTGCAAAATGGAGGTGTAGTGACTAGCTGCCACTACTGCTCCTGATCACCATCATCATCATCATCATCATCATCATCATCATCATCACCCCACTGAGCAGCACCAGAAGAAGAGGCCCGAAATGGCTCATCAAACCCACCAACTGGAGCATCCGGTCGGATATGAGTATACCAAGAACGACCCAGGCAACCATAATCGTGACTAAACTCCTGAGAAAACTGCTGAGGAGTCACCCCATAATTGTGGAACACACCAGTCTCGTCACCCGGACCTCGGTAGTAGCTCGGCGGAGTCCAACCAGCAGTGGCATTAAGATCAGTCCGCATAAGGTTCTCCCAAAGTCCCCTCATCACCAAGTCATTGTTGATTCCTTGGTGAATCCTAATCTCCCTCTCCAAAGCTGGATCATAGGTGTAAGCAGGTGAAGGATAAGGGTATGGAGCTGGGGTGGGCGCAAAGTGTGGAGCCGGGGTGGTGGTAGTCTGAGTAGAAGAAGATGGGGTGATCCGCCGACGAGGTCGACGGTTCTCGGTCAAAGTAAAAACAATCTCAGGTGGAACCACATAAGAACAAGGGGGAGGGGTAGGTCCAGTCTCAGGATCATGGGTGGGTAACCGCTCTGTAGAAGGTAGATGGTTATCCCTATCGGGAATAGCGATATACTGGGACCCCCGTACTCGCCACTGAAAACTAGCGTTTCCTAACGCATTAATCCAGCAAAGGGTATGGCGTAGGTATTCCTCGTCTACTCTAGGGGCATGAATTAAGGTCATTGGTGTGTATCTACGGTCTCTCCCAAACCCAGTAAGTCTCCTAGCCAACCTAGTGACTAAGGCACCACAATCTAAAGAATGCTGGGTAGGGGAATTGACCATCCAGAAAGCATAGCACACCAAACCGACCAGGTGGAAATAAAAAAAATTCTCATGCTTGGGGTTGAGGGTAGAAGCAAGTAACAAAACCTCATGAGAATTTAACTTACTCAGGTCCTTCCTGGCAAACAAAAGGAGGCTAAAGAAACGCAAAAACAACCTCAGACTAGGATGTTGCACATCATTTACCGCCATAGCATTAACACGTGCATAAGGAAGACCAGTAAATAGAGTAAAATAATCAACTGCTTGAAAGCCGGAAGGAATAGCAACAAAAGCATCATCGTCACCAAGAGAAAGACCCAGATGGTTAGCCAATTCAGCATACGACAACACAAATTCCCGATTAAGCAACCTAAAAGACACACGTTTATTGGTCTCGTCCCAATCATAGGAACTGAAAAATTCTAGTGTCAAAGGTCGATAGGAAAGCTCGTTAAGGGAATATAGCCCACCGAACCCAATTCGGTCAAACATATCAAACAAAGCATCACCAAAACCGAGGGCACGGAGAACGATGGGGCACACACAACGAGTAGGGTCAATAGGACGACCCATAAGCATGGCAAAACGATCCAAGGGTAAGTGGGGTTACTCGGAATCGCTTCTACTTCGGGTTGTCGAACAAGACGGGGTTCTCTACGACGCTTGCTATGTCCTACTTGTCTAGACATGGCTAATTGAAGTAAAGAAAACACACAAACACAACTATATGCTCAAAAAGACGGATTAGCAAACCCTAACTCGAAAAAAAAATCAAATTTGAGTCTAAACCGCAAGAAAGACGGAGCAATTAGCAATGTGAGAGTGATTAATTACTAAAGAACAAAGCTAGGAAGCAACAACAATGAATTAGAAGCACAAAATTGAAGAAAGAAGAAGCAAACCCTAAATTCACGATTTGGCCAAAATAAGGGAGCAAGAACTCCAATTTCTTCACAAATTGAACTTAAAACAAGTAAAATAATGATTGTTGATGCTAGCTTGATTACTAATTGATGATTTGAAGTTGATTGAAGGAGTATATGATGAGAGTGAGGGTGAGGGAGAAGAAGGAGTGCCGAAATAAGAAGAAGAATGAGAAGAAATTTGGGGAAAAACCTGTTATTAAGCCCTCGGACCGGTCTGGATCGGCCGACTCGATCGAGTAGGTCAGGTCTGCTCGATCGAGCAACCTAAATTTTCCAAATTTTCAAGTTTGCTGGAGTGGCTGATATGTTGCATGCATGAAAACTCGATCGAGCAAGTCATTACGCTCGATCGAGCAACCTTCAAAATGACAAGTTTTCCTCGTTTGCTTTTCTTTTCTCCTTTCTTTTCTTTTTGTTCTTCATTATTAAAGCGACTTCCAATTGTATTAGCTGTAATCACTTAATAAAATTGTTAGATCGATCCCTCACCGCACTCAAGAAAGCACAACTATATTAACTATCCAAACTAAATCTAATATAACTATAACATCAATAACTAAGCTAACCGAAATAAAATTTACAAATGAACTACAAGTAAATGCCGGGTTGCCTCCTGGTTAGCGCTGGTTTATAGCGGTCCCGCACGACCGTATTATCTCAAAGTCATGGGGATTTATCAAGAGTGAAAAGGTCGACGGCCTCTATCACTCCTATAAATGCTCCATCGTAATAGATCTTCAAGCGTTGACCATTGACTTTGAAAACTTCACCCTTGTCGGCTTGTAGTGAAACCGACCCAAACTTGTTCACCTTGGTAACTATGAATGGTTGCGACCATCTGGACTTGAGTTTACCTGGAAACAAACGCAAACGGGAGTTAAATAATAATACTTTATCACCAATTTTAAATTCGCGCTGCAGGATATGCTTGTCATGCCATTTCTTGGTTTTCTCTTTGTAAACCCGAGCACTATCATAGGCATGCAATCGAAACTCATCAAGCTCGTTCAATTGCATAAGTCGTTTCTCACCCGCCAGTGAGGGATCCATATTAAGCTCTTTTATGGCCCGCATAGCCCTATGCTCAAGTTCTACCGGTAAATGGCACGCCTTGCCATAGACTAACCGGTATGGAGAAGCACCAATTTGAGTCTTAAAATCAGTTCTATAAGCCCATAAGGTGTCATCGAGCTTACGACTCCAATCCTTCCTGGATTTACTCACAACTTTCTCAAGGATAGACTATCACCTTAGAACCCACAAGATAGGCTCTAAATTTATTAGAAACCTCTACCTGACCACTTGTCTGCGGATAATAACTTAGCCCCCGACGATGTGTAACACCATATTTCTTCAATAAAGAGTTAAGATGGCGCTCATTGAAATGATTTCCTCCATCGCTAATGAGAGCACGAGGAACCCCAAATCGTGGGAAAATGATCTTCTGAAACAGTTTAACAACTGCTTTGGCATCGCAAGTGGGAGTGGCAATGGCTTCCACCCATTTGGAGACATAGTCTACCGCTACTAGAATATATTGGTTACCATGGGAAGATGGGAATGGCCCTTGGTAGTCAATACCCCAAACATCGAATATCTCAACTTCTAAAATACCCGTTTGAGGCATCTCATGCCTTTGCGAAATGTTACCCGTCCTTTGACATGCGTCACAAGAACGGACAAATGTAGTAGCATCCTTGAGAATAGTCGGCCAATAAAAACCCGACTGCATAACTTTAGCAAATGTCCTTGAGGGACCATGATGACCGCCATATGAAGAAGGGTGACAATGAGAAATGATGGCATGTACCTCACCCTCTGGAATACATCGTCGATAAATGCCGTCGGCACATTCCCGGAATAGATAAGGATCATCCCAAAAATACCTCTTGACATCGTGTTGAAACCTCTTCTTTTGCTGATAGGATAGATCCGGAGGCATAATTCCCCCAACCAAGAAGTTAGCATAATCGGCAAACCATGGAGTCTCCATGGTAATGGCAAGGAGATGATCATCAGCAAACGAATCATCAATGGGGATGGAATCTCCCCCTTCGAACCTTAAACGAGACAAATGGTCAGCAACCACATTCTCAGCACCTGACTTATCCCGGATCTCTAAATCAAATTCTTGTAGCAACAAGATCCAACGAATAAGCCGAGGTTTGAGTTCCTTCTTAGCCAACAAGTATTTTAGTGCTGCATGGTCAGTATAGACTATCACCTTAGAACCCACAAGATAGGCTCTAAATTTATCCAAAGCAAAGACAACCGCAAGTAACTCTTTCTTAGTGGTAGCATAGTTAACTTTCGCATCATCCAACGTCTTACTGGCATAGTAAACTGCATGTAGCACCTTATCCTTCCTTTGCCCCAAAACAGCCCCAACTGCATAGTCACTGGCATCACACATTATCTCAAACGGCAATGTCCAATCAGGAGACTGGATAATAGGAGCTGAGATTAGAGCTTGTTTAATCATGTCAAAAGACTTAACACACTCATCAGTAAAGACAAACGGAGCATCCTTATGGAGAAGCTTAGTCATTAGTTGAGTAATCTTTGAAAAATCCTTAATAAAACGGCGATAGAACCCCGCATGACCAAGGAAACTTCTAACACTTTTAACATTCACCGGGTACGGTAATTGCTCAACCACTTCCACTTTAGCTTTATCCACTTGGATGCCTCGTCCAGACACCAAATGACCAAGTACCACCCCTTCAGTTACCATGAAGTGGCACTTCTCCCAGTTTAACACAAGATTGCTTTTCTCACAACGTTGTAAGACTTTAGTCAGATTAGCTAAACAACTATCAAAATCGGTCCCATAAACACTGAAGTCATCCATAAAGACCTCCATAATAGACTCGATATAATCATAAAATATAGCCATCATACAACGTTGAAAGGTGGCAGGGGCATTACATAACCCAAAAGGCATTCTTCGGTAAGCAAAGACACCATAAGGGCATGTGAAGGTAGTCTTTTCCTGATCGTCAGGATGAATGGGGATTTGAAAGAATCCCGAGTAGCCGTCTAGATAAAAAAAATATTTATGACACGCTAGACGCTCTAACATTTGGTCAATATAGGGAAGAGGGAAGTGGTCTTTCCTAGTGGCTACATTCAGCCTCCTATAATCAATACACATCCTCCACTCTGTCACTAGTCTAGTACATATGAGCTCGTTTTTCTCATTAGTGACGACCGTAGTCCCTCCCTTCTTAGGGACTACCTGAACAAGACTGACCTACTTGGAATCAGAAATAGCATAAATGATTCCTGCATCTAACAATTCCTGCACCTCTTTTCTAACTACCTCTTGCATAGTGGGGTTCAAACAACGCTGACTCTGCCTATAAGGTTTATGGTCTTCTTCTAAGTGGATACGCTGCATACAAAAGTCAGGACTAATACCTTGTAAATCATCAATGCTATAACCTATAGCCTTTTGTGTCTTTTTAAAACTACCAACAAATCAGAAAGTTGGCTTTTAGATAGGCTAGCACTGACAATTACAGGATTCATCTCATGGGAATCAAGGAAAACATACTTAAGATGAGAGGGGAGAGGTTTAAGTTCAGGTTTCTTTACCTCGGTAACCTTAGAGGGGTTACCTAAGCTATAAACCTTATGTGCCTTGCAGTCCTCTCCTGTCAGCAGTTTTTCCATCTCAATTACTTCTTCACTCCTTGAGCTTCCAGCTTCAGCAGTGCTGGAAATTAAGGTGATCTCCAGAGGATCCCTATTCAAACACAAAGAAAGACAGTCATCAATAGATAAATCAACAATATCGACTCTATGACATGTCTCTTCTAACATGGGGTGTTTCATAGCATTATCCAGATTGAAAGTGATTGTATCATCCCCCACTGTTAGTGTAAGTCTCCCATTCTTAACATCTATAACCGCCCCTGCAGTATGGAGGAATGGTCGTCCCAAGATGATAGGAATTTGGGTGTCCTCAGCCATATCTAAGACAACAAAGTCAACTGGTATGAAAAACTTCCCTACTCTAACCGGTACGTCTTCTAAAATCTCTAAAGGGTGTTTAATAGAACGGTCGGCCATTTGTAAGGTCATGGTTGTAACAGTAAGTTGACCCATATTAAGCTTTTTGCATATAGAAAACGGCATAACACTAACACTAGCCCCTAAATCACAAAGGGCTTTATCTATAGCTAAGCAACCTATATTACAAGGAATAGAAAAACTCCCTGGATTATTTAGCTTAGGTAGTGATCTGGATTGTAATACAGCACTGCATTCCTCAGTGAATGCAACCGTCTCCACTTCATTAAAGGACCACTTCCTTGTCAATATATCCTTCATGAACTTTGCATAAGCCGGCACTTGAGTAATCAATTCGGTAAAAGGTACACTCACTTTCAGATTCTTGACCACTTCCATAAATCTCCCAAACTGTTTATCAAGCTTGGATTTATGTTGGCGGTGCGGAAATGGAAGTGCAATGGCAATTGGCTCGGCTTCTTTGGCTTTGGAAGATGAATTGGAAGTGTAATCATCCTGATCAGGGGTTGCTCGATCGAGCAGAGTGCTTGCTCGATCGAGTTTTTCAGAACAGTAACTTTCAGGAACTTTTCGAGCAGAATTTTCAACTTTTTCAAGGGTTGCTCGATCGAGCAAGGGGGTACTGCTCGATCGAGCAACCTTATTTTCAGCCCCTTTTTCGCTGTTTTTCGAACTTTGATCAGCAACTTCCAAGCTTTCATCTGTTGAATCCCCTATAATTTCAGGGCCTTTGTAATGGGTTCCACTCCTCAAAGTGATTGCATTGGCTTGTTCATGTGGAGGGTGTCCTTGAGGAGGAAGATTACCTGGTTTTTTATGTGGGTTTTGAATTGCCAATTGGACAATTTGAGTGTCAACCATCTTATTATGAGCTATTATCTGTGAGATCTGAGCATCTTGCTTTTGGTGTATCATAATTCTCTGCTGCAACATGGCTTTCAATTCCGCCATGTCATTACTTGGAGGTGGTGGAGGTGGAGGTTGTTGAAAGTTTTGGCCTCCTTGATTGGAATGATTATAATTACCTTGGGAATTGCGATTCTGAGGAATCACATAAGATGAACCTTGTTGTTGATGTGGCGGTGGGGTAGGATTGAGAACATTCTGACTTCGGTAAGAGAAATTGAGATGCTCTTTTGTCCTTTCATTGTAAAAATTGGAGTAAGGTGTACCTTGCTTAAAAGATTGAAAGGCAAGGACTTGCTCAACCGTACTCATACATTCCACTGCATTATGCCCTATAGTACCACACCGTTCACAGGTTGGCTCTTGTTGAACCATGGCATGAACCGTTTGCTTATTTTCCAAGGACTTTGAAGTTTGTAACTCGGCAATTTTGGCAGTTAATGCCTCCAACTGAGCTGCAATTGCATTATCCGAACCTCCTCTCCTCACATTACCCCTAGGATTCCCATACTCAGCAGTGTCAGTAGACATCTCATCAATTAACTTCCAAGCATTAGCATCAGTAGTGTTATTTTGGAATCTCTCATTGGCAGCATAATCTAACAACGTCCTCTGATCATCATATAACCCATTATAAAATTGGTTGCATAGCAACCAAGTATCAAAACCATGATGTGGAACAGACTTGACAAGCTTTTTGAAGCGAACCCAGGCCTCATTAAAGTTCTCATTGGGACCTTGTTTGAAACTTGTGATTTGACTTCGAATGGCATTGGTTTTCTGTGGCGGAAAATATCTTTTATAGAATGCAAGGGCCAAAGAATTCCAATCGGCGATGCCAAGTGCAGCCATATCTAACTCACTCAACCAATCTTCTGCCCCGTCTCGTAGTGAAAAGGGAAACAACACCAACTTAATCTGATCTTGCATTACCCCACCCGTTAAAGGAATAGAGCAACAATAGTTGGTGAATTTCTCCATATGCTTAGCAGGATCCTCAGTAGGGCTCCCTCCAAACATGTTTCGCTCCACCAAAGAGATATAAGATGGACGAATCTCAAAAGTACTATTACCCGTAGTAGGGAGTTGAAATCCCTTGGGAATAGATGCAACGGTAGGCTCCGAATGGCTGGCTAGAGTAGGCATGGTTGTAGTAGGTGCAGAAATATGTGTATCCTCTTCTAAGGACGGTTTTTCTGCGACGAATTCGGCGTAAACTGTTTCAAGCATACTCAAGTCTTCTGCTTCTTGAATTTCATTCCAAAAGTTTCGTCTAGCTCGGAGACTCTTCTCTGGTTCGGAATCGTAGGGTACGAGAACGGACCTAGAACACTTGGGCATAAACAAAAACTAAAGAAAAGGATGAGAAATGTCTCAAGGAACTTAGGTTCCCTGAGACAAAAAAGACAAACTAAGTAGAAACAAACAGAAAACTGTTGCCTCCCCGGCAACGGCGCCAAATTTGATAAGGGTATAGTCGCGTCACCTTAATCAAAGTAAACCTAATTCACTACTAACTAATAGTGAGCGGTAAACAAAGTATCGAATCCACAGGGAGGCGGTAATAATCTAATCTGTTAAACTAGGTTTGTCTCTAAAGTAACAATTTCTGGGTTTGAGATTGGTTTCTAAACTAATAGCAAACAATAATAATAACTAATAAATAATAACAATAACAACTAATAATAAGCAATAACAAACAGGTTGAAAACAATGAGATTAAAAGTTTAGGGTCTCAGGTTCACTAGGATTATTGTTCAGGGGTAAGGATGTAGTCAACTATCATGCAATAAAGTTATCTAAGGTCACAAGATCGGTCGATTCAATTATGCCCTTTAGATCTACAATTTAACATGCGATCGCTATCATTAAACGAGTTCTATTCAATTATCGTAGCATATCTTAGTCTTAACCCGGTCGGTGTCAATCCTAATTTGCGAGACTAGTTAATTAATCATGGCCAGTAATCAAACAACTAGAATTAAAACGATAATCAAACGATAACCATGCAATTGCAATTCAATTAATTAATCTACCCCTTCTAACAATCCTAGATCCCCTTTCAACCCTAGAAATGAATTTAGCTACTCATAATAATATAAATAACAACAATAATAATTAAAGTAAACATGATTAACAACAATGAAAGGATGAACAAAGAATAATTAAAGAACAAGAAGGCAATTAAATTGAATAATAAAGAAAGATTAAGAATACCGATTACAAGTTGAACTAAAGACAATCGTCTTTGATGAATAAAATCCAGAGGAAAAGTAAACTAATTTAGGGTTTCTGATTTAAAGCTTAAAAGCATGAAAAAGCATGAAAAAGCATAAGAAATCACCCCTAATTATGAAAGACGAGCTTTCTATTTATAACCAAAAATCTAATTAATTAGGTTAAAGTTTAGGAAAATAAGAGAAAGCCGCCGAAATATAGGTTGCTCGATCGAGCAACGTGATTTTGCTCGATCGAGCAAGAGAACAGTGCGACTCGACCGAGCAAGGCTCTTCTGCTCGGTCGGGCATCCCTTCATTTTGGCTCGTTTCTTCACTTTTTTTTCATTTCTTCTCTTTCATTCTCAATTCCCGTGCCTAACCTTCTACGATCTGACTCCGCCATGCTTCATATCTACTCAAAAAGTTCCAAATGCATCCAATCTGCATTAAAACATAACAGAAGCGGCAGAATCTATATTCTAGCTAAAATAGCATAAAAATAAGCAAGGAAAGACGGTAAATCGAGTTAAATGCGTCTAAGGGAGGCATAAAATATGTGTATAAATAGTGAACATCAGATGTGTATCTAGCAAGGTAAATGAGTGTATCTGGCTTCCTATAGGAGTGTATCTAGCATGTCAAGGATGTGTATCTAGCAAGGTAAATGAGTATATCTGGCTTCCTATAGAAGTGTATCTAGCATGTTAAGGATGTGTATCTAGCATGTTAAGGATGTGTATCTAGCAAGTTAAATGAGTGTATCTGACTTCCTATAAGAGTGTATCTAGCATGTCAAGGATGTATATCTAGCTAGCTAAATGTACGTATCTAGAAACTTATACGAGTGTATCTAGCACGCTACAGGTATGTATCTAGTAATTTAAAAAAAGTATATATATAGCAAGCTAACAATATGTATTGAATAACTTAAAAAAGTGTATACAACAAGTTTATGAAATGTATGTAGTAATTTAAAGGAGTTTATCTAGTAATGTAAATGTATATATATCTAGTAACTTAAAAAAATGTATCGATAAAATTAAATATATGTATCTATTAACTTAAAAAATGTATTTAACGACATGTATCTAATAATTTGAAACAATGTTTATGTGATATTCGATTTAATTTTTATCAGTATTTACACTTAACCGTCTATTTGTCTTTGAAATCTAGAAAACCCTAATAATTATTTTTGATGATTACAAATCCTAATTTTTAAAAGCTGGCATGAGGGATTAGGGAATCTTAAAAAATTAATACAAATTATCATTGAAGACGGACATTATTCGTTACAAGCTGAAGGCGGAGAGTGTCCATCTCTAATATGTAAGTGAAAGTGCAAGTCGAGTGCACATCTCAAATATGTAAGTGAAAGTGAAAGTCGAGAGGCAGAACTCGTCTTGCACTCCCACTTACATATTATAAAAGGGGCACTATTCATCTTGAGCTTGTAACGAATAATGTTCCTTTTCAGTGCGATAAACCGAAGAATTAATAGACAATACTAAACTAGTAGTCGTTATGTGAGAAATACTAAACAAATACTTAGAAGCCGTTTGGTTCGCTATAGGAAGATGGAATTCCCGGGAAGATGAAATTCATATGAATTCGAAAATCATGTGAATTGTATAAATGTTGTTTGGTTGAATGTAGGAACTTCAATTCATGTGGGAACTCCCACTTACCTTGGGGGGCCTAGGTAAGTGACTTCCTACATTATGTAGGAATTGAAGTTCCATAGGAAGTTCCACTTCCCATGAATTGGGCAACCAAACAAGACATCATTTAGCTAATTCCCATGATCTTCCAATTCCCATGAATTTAAAAGGCAACCAAACAACCCCTTAGACAACATATACCCCCAAAAATGAAGTAATCGGAAGGAAAAGAGGTTAAAGAGCCCATTAAATGAGTGGGGTCGGGGTTACTTTAACAGTAACATTGTTTCATGCATGTGAACAACACACTCTATTTTCCTATTGTAATTTTACGCGTGTTTCTGGCTTTCTGCACGCTCTTTTAGTCTCCTACCTCTTTTTTTCCTTTTACTTTTCTACTGCTCAAACCATGATTTCAAACCAGGTCCAACAATGGCGTTCAGTTCATTCGTCAGTAAGAACGGCTTCACAAACGACCATCGCTAGAACTATTTTAATTTTTTCTTTTCGAATTAATGGGGGGGCTCACCCCCATCACCCCCTGTAAATCCGCTCGTGCTCACAAACACAATTTGCGACAACCGGACCAATCATCCCCACGGCCAGCACCTCGCTACGACAACAAACAAAAATGGTATTCGTCTACGGTTGTTCACGGTTCATCGTCGGCGAAGGGATCTTCAAAAAAGGGAGACAAAATGACAACGTGGAAGGTGATCGGATAGATCGTTGACGGCGTCAGTGTGGTCGTCGGAGTCCGGGGCTGTTACCGGTGATTTGCCGACATTGATGGTTCTCGCCAGCGGCGTCAACCGGTGGGAAGTGCAGACGAGTAGTAAAGGGTTTCTGTTTTGTTTTTGGCTTTGATAATTTTTGGGCTTTCGTTTTAGTAAGGGTAGTTGTGTGGGCTTAGATACAAAGAAGTCTTTTTTAGTCAGTTCGTACAGTTCGCATTGAACAATGAGTTCGTAGAGGATCCTGATTCTATATATATATATATATATATATATATATATATAGAGTCTGAATCAGGTGAGGCCGTTAATTTTGGCGAGGTGGGCTGCCTCACCAAATTTCAATGGGCTGATTTTCAGTTTTTTCATTGGATTGAAAATTTAAGGTCATCCATTTCTTTTAATTTGGCCCAAATACTCTCTTTAAAATAAAATAGACAAAACCCCAAACACTTTACTTTGTCTCTCTCTGATTTACACAAATTAATTGAGCTTCTACTTGATTTTGTGAAACTTGCACTTGATTTTGTGAATCTCTAACCTGGTTTTGTGAAACTAAGACTTTATTTTGTGAATCTAAAAATTGAATTGTTAACTTTGAACATACAATAGCATTTACAAACCTCTATGTTAATTGTAAATATATCTTTTATCTATGTGGGATTCGAACCCACACCTTGCACAATAGCACAACGCTCTACCTTTTGAGCTTATAGATAATATAGTGCAAATTGATTTATTCATTTAACAAATAACAAACACATACATTAAAGTATTAGTAAAGAGTTAATGTGTGAATCTTAGACTTTGTGCTGTGAGCATAGGACCTATCTTATGTAGTTTCACAAAATAAAGTCCACGATTCACAAACCTTAGGCGCGGGATTCACAAAATAGAGGCCTACTTTCACAAAGTCAGTACCTATATTCACAGCAGTTTCACAAAGTAAGGTTCATGACTCACACCACAAAGTCCAAGATTCACAAATCTTAGGCGCATGATTCACAAAATAAAGGCCTACTTTCACAAAGTCAATTCTTTTGTTCACAGCAGTTTCACAAACTAAGGTCTTAGACTCACACCACAGAGTCGAAGATTCACAAACTAAACCCTAAAAAAGGGAGGGTGAACCCCTATCAAAGGTGAATGGGATCATAAGGGGTAGAATACTAAAATCACAGAAAATAATACTAAAGTGACAGAAAAACACACAAATTGAATATACATGCCAGAATCATTATTTGCAACCGCGGCATTGCAACACTTCCTCCGTCATAATCAACAACATTAGTCGATAAAAGCATTGTAAAATCATCAATGTAAATTCTCAAACATTTGCAATAAGTGACGGGAAACCATGCTAAAATGACAGTCACTCAATTAAAACTTTAATACACAAATTAAAGCGAAATCAAAGAATAACATTACAGAAATAATGAAATCAAATACTCGAAATTAAACAAAAGGATTACGACAATCTTCATACCTTAATTTGAAGCAATTATACAGCAATTGACAACAAACGATGAGCAAAGACATTGACATTACGAAGACGATGAGTTGAGGAGAGAGAAATTCAAGGAAAAGTGTAGCAGCAGTTAAAGCAACGTTCTTATCATCGGAAAACACTTCATCGGAGACATCGAACACTGCCGAAGTTCGTCGTCGCGGAGATTTGATTGAAGAGAGCGAGAAAGGAAGAGAGAGAAAGTGGAGAGAGGAACAAGTATACGTATACTTTGATTGTCAATTAAGGTGTGGGTGGAAACTTATTTGAGAGTTGAGGTGGGGTATTTGGTAATTGACGTGGCGAAATCTTGTGTGTCAATTCTAATTATTTTGGATGGTGGGGATGGGTACAGCCGCCTTACCCTAAGAAGGGTGCCTCACCTGATTCAATTCCTATATATATAATATATATATTATATATATATATATATATATATATATATATATATATATGTATAGAATTAGGATCACGTGAGTCCACCCTATCTTTTTGAGTCCGTGAGTCTAGGATACAATATCACAAGGTATACAAAACAATATCACGGGATATACTATACAATACTACACCACTGAACCACTTTTTCACGCCTTATTACTAAATTTTTTTCTCACACTTTTTTTCACACCAATTGATTCCATTATCGAAGTTTCGACAAACACCATAATTTTCTCAACCTTTCATGTCGGAAAGTCACTATTGTCAGCGTTTCGCCGGAGTTTATTGTATATAGTTTTTTTTATCCTATTTCCTCTCTAGATATCATCTTTGCCTTCGGCATTCTTCTTCATAGCCGACGCCAATGACAAATTTTTTTGTGATTGATGGTGGTGTGAGCTTCGAGTAAGAGTAATGTGTATGGGTGGAAGAATATGGCGACTGGAAAGAAAACATAGGATAAATAATGGTTGACGATGATAGTGGATAAATGTTTGCTTGTGTCATCAAGGTGTTTGGATTGTCACCAGTATTGATGTGTTGGGTGGTCGTCGTCAATGGCGAGTAATATGACATCCAATTTACTTAAGCTTTTTGTGCTGCTCTTTTTTTCGTGATACTGTTTAGTATAACCAGTGATATTATTTTGTGTAATCTGTGATATTGTATTGCTGGACTCACGGACTCAAATATTTAGGTGGACTTACCGGATCCACCTCTATATGTGTGTGTGTGTGTGTGTGTGTAAATATATATATATATATATATATATATATATATATATATATAGAATTATATATATACATATAATATATATATTATATATTAACATAATATATATAAAATATATATATTACATATATATATATATAGATGCTATATATATATATGTTATTATATATATATAGTATATATATATATATCTATATATGTAGGGCAAGATCCGGTGAGTCCACCTAAATATTTGAGTCCGTGAGTCCAGCTATACCCACACACCAGACACAGACTATACGAAAAACCAATAGCACATAGTTATACTAACAATTCATGAACAAAAAAAACAGCACAAAAAGGGCTAAAAAAAATTGGTGTGAAAAAAGTATTTAGGAAAAAAAATAGTTAATGGTGCGCGAAAAAGTAGTTCAGTGGTGTGATATTGTTACAGATAAACCCGTGATATTGTTTAGTTTCAACTTGTGATATTGATAATTGGACTCACGGACTCAAAAAAGATAGGGTGGATCACATGACCTCATTATATATATATATATATATATATATATATATATATATATATATAGATTTAGGATCCGGTGAAAACGACCACTCGGTGAAAAAAGTGGAAACGTACTAGTTTCATCTCCATTCACATGTATATAACTCCCTGACATTAATTCACTATCCCATCTTTATTCACACTGTCACCGTCGTCCACCATCTCTTACGCACCTATCACCAATTGTGTCACCATCAGCACCACCCCACCCCACAACCAGACCGACAACCCGCCGGCAACTACCAGATGTTGTCTATTTATGTCTTACAAGCACAATTTTTCTTCCTTCTTCAAACTCTACCCCAAACCAATACTCCTTATCATTCCTCTCAACCCCTTCTAGCAAACAACAACACTATGTTTTACGACATCCACCACCACCATCAACAGCACCATACACACGACCACCACATAAAACCACTTCCACTTCCACGACCACCAACACCACACACATAGCCATTCTTTTCAGCCGACGAATTGTTTGTGCTACCTATTGATTCGGGTCTACTAGCAAGTTTGTCATCAACAATGGCAGAAAAACGGCAAGCTTGAACGTCGCTAACAATGGCGGAAAATGAGAAGAAAAAAGAACCACCAGTATTTCAATGTATCTACCCTACTTTTTCATGTATCTAGCCATTATTTTAATGTACCTTAACATAGATACACAAAATTATTTGATAGGTACATTAAAATTGGTTTGAGATACATCAATATATAAATCGGATACACTAATTTTGCTTAGCCACCCGAGCCGCCTCGCCCTCATTGCTACTTTTTCGTCTGTCGCCCCAGGTGCAAGCGTGGACCACCACAGTTCCACTCCTTGTCGACTTGTCGTCATCTGATTTTCATAGTCCCTAATCGACGCCGTCGTCATTTGACTAAGTGAATTGGATTTACATTGTTGCTTTTGGGAACGGGATGTACATTTCATGGCGATGGGAAGGTGGTTATGATGGTGGTGGGGGGAAGGCGTCAATTTGGCAGCGTGGCGGTGGTGGTGTTGAATCAGGAGGAGAGGAAACTTATTAAATGGTAAGGTTGAGTGAGAGAGGAAGGTAAGTTTTTGTTTTATTTTGGGGCAGGGTGCACACGTGAGTTGGTCTTTTTAATTGTACAATTAGTTCGTTTCCACTTTTTGCACCGAGTGATCGTTTCCACCGGATCTTGACTCTATATATATATATATAGGTTCTTATGAGTCCACCATTTTTTGTGAGTCCATGAGTCCTCATCTTAGCCATTGGATGAGGGAGATGGATGGATGAGATTGTAGGGACAAAAACACACTTAACACTAATCAATTACCTATGCACTAATTAATTAACTTTCTCTCTCTAGCCTTTAATTAATCACTTTTGAGTTTCTGAGATTTATGAGAGTAAGTTCAGCTCCTTTTTGTGTAATTTCAACTAAAGTGTGATTTCGACTATATAAATTTGAATTTATGAAACTTCAAGACAAATTTATGTCATTTTAGACTTTTTATGAGTGTAACTTCAGTCATTATGAGTGTAACTTCAACCGTTATTTATGAAACTTCAAACTAAAATGTGATTTCGACTATATAAATTTGAATTTATGAAATTTCAAGACAAGTTTATATGACTTTAGTCTTTTTAGGAGTATAACTTTAGTCATTACGAGTGTCACTTCAACCATTATTTTTGTAACTTCAAACTAAAATTTGATTTCGACTACATAAATTTGAATTTATGAAATTTCAAGACAAGTTTATGTGATTTTAGCCTTTTTATGAGTGTAATTTCAGTCACTACGAGTGTAACTTCAACCATTATTTGTGTAACTTAAAGCTAAAATGTGATTTCGACTATATGAATTTGAATTTATGTAACTTTAAGACAATTTTATGTGATTTTAGCCTTTTCTGATTGTAACTTCAACCATTATTTGTGTAACTTCAAGCCTTATATGTGTAACTTTAACCCAAAATACAATTAAATTTTAGCATTTTTATGAGTGTAACATTTTACTTTATTAGTGAAACTTCAATTATTATTTGTGTAACTTTAGTCTTTTCTAGTGTGACTTCAGTCCAAACTAATCAAATTTCAGTCCAAATCTCTGTAACTTCAGTCCAAACCTATGTAACTTCAGTCCAAACCTATGTAACTTCAGTCCAAACCTATGTAACTTCAGTTATATAACTTTAGTCTAAAATAGTGTAACTTTAGATCTAGAAATATAAACACCATAAAAAAATAAAAAAACGAAATCTAAAATAAAAAAATAAAAACATAACAAATTAAAAAAAAAACATAAAACATATAAAAAAATGTGTTACTTTAAGGTCATTTTGTGTTACTTTAATAAATATAAAACATATAAAAACATATAAAACATATAAAAAAACTTCAGTCATTATATGGGTAACTTCAGTCATTATATGGGTAACTTCAGATACTAAAAGTGTAACTTCAGTCATTATATGGGTAACTTCAGATACTAAAAGTGTAACTTCAGTCATTATATAACTTTAAGGTCATTTAGTGTTACTTTAATAAATAATATGTGTTACTTTGATATATGTGACTTTAATAAATAAGACATGTAACTTTAATAGAGAATTTGTGTTACTTTAATATACAATATGTGTAACTTTAATAGAGGATTTGTGTTACTTTAATATATAATATGTCTTACTTTAATATACAATATGTGTGACTTTAATATACAATATGTGTTACTTTAATAAATAATATGTGATATTTTAATAGACGTCATTAAAGTTTGACCCACCTTTTCAGATCTAAAAAACAAAGAAAAACAAAAAAATAAACAAAACAAATATTTAAGCAAAACTGAAGAAGAAAAAGAAAAGGAAAAAGAAAAAAAAGAGAAATGAGAACACCACCAAAACCATACTATTTTTCAGATTTGAAAAAAGAAAAAAATAAAATAAAAGGAAGATGGTACAAATCTGAAAAAAGAAAAAAAGAAGAAGAAGAAGAAGAAGAGAGGAGGAGGAGGCAGGGGAGGAAGACGGAGTGACGGCAGGGGGCGGCAGCCGGCAGGGGGCGGCAACCAGTAGGTCGGTGGCAGGGGCGACATGGGGGCGGCGCGGCAGGCGTGGAGGCGTGGCGTGAAGGCGGATGTGTGGTGCTTGTTTTTTTGTGTTTGTTTGCTTTATGGTGGTTGTTGGTGGTGAAGGAGAATGGTGGAAGGCTTTTAGGTGGTGGTTGGTTGCCGCGGTGTGGTGGCATTTTGATGGTGGTTGTGCCGGTTTTGTGGTGGCAGGATAGGGGTAGTGGTCGTTGGGGTGACCGGTGGTGGTGGAGGGTGGTGGGCCGTGAGGAAGAAGAGAGAGTGGCCGTAGGGATGGCGTCGGTGGAGAGAGAGAGAGTGGCGTGGGTGGTGGCGGCGTCGGTGGTGGCGGCGTGGAGGATGAGGGTTTTCATTTGTAGATCTAGGTTTGTTTTATTTTGGTTTTTGTTGTTGGTTTTATTTGAGAGTATTGATGAGAGATAAGGGAGGTAGAGAGAGGGGGAGGTTAAAATGAGAGAAAAAGATGAGGGAAGGGTATAAGTATTAGGGTTTGGATTGGGTATGTATTAGTGGGTTTGATTAGTGGGGATGTGAGAGAAGTGGATTAAACACCCACTAATGACCATTTTCTTGTTTTCATCTCAACCCTTCATTTCCAAGATTCAATGGCTCACAAAAGGACTTATGGACTCACTATTTCTATAAGGACTCACATGATCCTTTCTCTCTCTCTCTCTCTCTCTATATATATATATATATATATATATATATATATATATATATATACAAATTTTTATATATTTATATATATATATATGAAATGTGAGAATTTATCAACACTGTGAACTTCAGATCACAGTTTCAACATCTGTAAACATTATGAACTTTAGGTCATAATTCAGTATATGTAAACACTATGAAATTTTGGTCATAGTTTTAGTATTTTCAAACAATATGAACTTCAGGCCATAAAATAAATATCATCAACTCATATATGAAATTTTTTATTTTTCTTTACTAGTATAGATATATGAACATTGTTATGAAATATTTTCTTTCAATGAATACATTTGGCTCAAATAACGCCACATTATTAGGCTCAATAAAGGCCACATTAATTGGCTCACCGAATCTCATATTATTAGGCTCAATATAGGCCGCAATATTAGGCTTAATATTATGTCATATTTTCGATCTCTAATAGAGACATGGTCTTTACGAGATGTCACATTCACTTCAAGGAATGGATCAAACTTCATATTTTATTATAATGTTCAACTTCAGGTGAACAAGAATTGATACAGAAATAATCTTCCCTTTTGTAATGACCGCTTTATCCACTGATGGAAATTCAAATGCGGTTCATAAAATCTCAGCTATGAACTTCTGGCCACTAGCATTTGCATGTGGTCTTCTGGCCACTTAAACTTAAACAATATGAATATATTGTAGTGATGAGACGGTGTTAAATTATAATACATCTGTAAAACTTTGAACTTCAGGCCAAAGTTATAATATGAATATATCTGCTCATCTTTAAAAAATAATTCTTTTGGAACTTTGGGAAACATTGTTTAATATGTCCTTTTTCAAAACTCGTTTACCACATGTATGAAACTTCAGGTCCGAATATGTAAATTTTATGAGACTGGTAAAATTGGTATACACACCATGATAATCAATCAATAAATTAATTAATTACTATAAACTTCACTGCAATTCTGCAAACAATTCATTATAACAGTTAAAGGTTTATATAATATAGTTTGCTATTCTAAAATCAATTGTTTTTTATACTAATCGCTTGCTTTTATACTTTTATTATCATCATATGAGTTCAATAATAAATCCATAGGCAAGGACGAGAAAACGTACCTGAATTAAGTAATTCCATACGTAATTGCCCACACAGACACAGTAGCACAATTAATAATCATTCTCTGTTATTATCGCACTTCCTTTATTTCCCAATTAGTTCTTGCTCTCAATTCCCATTGAATTGTTTCAAGTATTATATTAGCAACAAAAATTGTTGAGGAAAGCTTTTGATTTGTTACGTAAAAGTTTGAGATGAGAAAATCCAAGGTAATAATTATTAAACTCACAAACAAAGAAAACTATGATAATTGGTGCATGAAGATATAATCAATATAACTACTTCGTACTGAGATCTAGGATTTATATTACCCAATATGACTTGATAATACCGTCTTACATGTTGATTGAATGTAAGCAAGATTAACTCAGTCAATTAGAAATTCATTAATGAATATAGGTAGAACAATAAAAAATATTACCATGACAACCTGCAACTTTATATAACTCAGCCATCATCATCAGCTTATGATATATGTAATAATATGGCCGTCATTTCACGATACAATAATAAGTAGGTTATACCAGGTTTAGAAATAATAATAGGAAGGGTTAGAGTCTCGTGCTGATAACGTGTTGTGAAATAAAGAATAAGGCGAAACATAGAGAGAAAGTAAGGAGATAAATCTGTGTTATTATTCAATTATAAGGGTATATATACACATACAATAGGGGTAGAGTTTCCTTAAGATAATATATTCTAGTATCCTATAAGATATGGACATCGATATTGAAAGTCCTAGACCTTTAATTAGACTCCTCTAATTAGTTCATTAAATTACATTAACTTAATGATTTAAGATCTAATTATCATGCATGCAAATATAAAAGCATAAAAGAAAAGATAAGACGAAAATATCCTTACATTGGGAATTTTCGGTTCAATATGGGCACAATAAGAACTCTTTCTTATTGTTCTTGAGCATGAAATTAATGGATGATCCTCCATAACACAACCTCCAAAGTAGAAGGTCTCCTTCTTGTTACACCCAAGAATCAACCCAAATAATCTCAACTTATTATTAACTAGATAATAAGTAAGACATTATACTACTAATATTATTGTATTACTACACTAGTAATATGGAATGAATATTAGTTTGCATGTGAGTTTTAGAGAGTTGTTGAGTTAGAAAGAGAAGTAAGAATAAAAACACAAAATGAAGTTATGGAAAAATGAACAACAATTGTCCCATTTTATCCACTTTTGGCCGGCACTACCAAGCCAAATATGGCTCTTATTTTATGTCTTGAGTGTTGGTAGGAGAATGATAATGATCATGTGTCATAACATGTCATAATCACTTGGTGGAGTGTGGAATTGGTAGAGTAAAATCACTAGTGATTTTGTCTACACAAAACCGGTACACATGAGTCCACAATGGACCATTTTAATTTTTTATATTTGTACATAAATACTTATAATCATATGTTTAATTATCTTGTATAATTAGATGTTAATTTGATCATATAACAATTATATGACACAAATTAACAAACAATATACACTTAACTTTAAGTGCTATTTTACCATTATATCAATATACAATGGGTCCCACAATGCTCAGTTAATTTATTTTACAACTCCTTGTAAATATAATCAACTAATTACATCTACCTCAAAACATATGCATAACCTCAACTAATTTAATGAATTAACAATTAATCACTAAATTAAATCTTATTCAATCGTATTAAAATAAGACGTAAAATTTATTCAGTCAGTTATCGTATAATTGACTAATAAACTTAACCGGAATGAGTTCCTAACTCAATTTTCAATAAATAACTCTCGTAACCAAACATATATCAAATATATATGTAAAGGACTAATTAAACTGTATCGTATACAAATAATTAGTTTTCTATTTGGGTCTCATCCTATAGGTGTGACCTAAAGGGATCAGTTGATCACCGCCGTCATACGACAATAAGGTCAAACTCTAGTCAGCCGAGCGTTACCGATTTACGTTAATCAACTGACGTGGAGTATCAAAATATACTAATCATGCACGTATATTCCAAATGAGATTTATTATATAAATGCCCTATTGTGGAGGACACTTACTCCAACAATCTGAAAAAATTATAAATAAAGGGGTTTCTCGATCTGGGAGGAACGGGGAAAGGAAAATCTACCAGAGAGCTTTCCGAAGCGTGGCAAGCATGTCAGTTACTAATCCTAGAGTGGCCCGAAGATTGTTAATACCCCAACGTGGGTGGACAATTCCTATTGAACCATTCTACACTGTATGATGCAGATCACCATGACCCAGAAGAGTCCATCGACCTACTTAACGGCACGACCTAGGACAAAAACCAAAGTCAAATCGCAAAACTAAACCGACTCAAATGTAAAATGGTTTCGCCAGTCTAAAGAATAGGAGATCGAATCATAGGAAATAATATATAAAATAGGAAATCCCCGCCCCACGAACGGCTTCAACAATTTTGATAAGGACACTCTATTATGGTCACTGCCCGACAGAGTGTCTCCACAGTCTGTCTATGTAAACGACCAGTCATCTCCATGACCCCATGGTGCTGAACCAACCATCGATCGACTTACAATCTAGTCACTTCGAGACGTCATCTCAAATGAGTGACTAGGGACAAAACACTAAGTTCATCCTGTTCACTTGAATTGGGTTCAACTTTTCTTTCAACCAATTCGGATAAACAAAGTATTAAAATTTAGTCAAACTAAATAAAGGAGTTTTTAATGAAACTCTAACAATGAATGCGATTATCAAATATTTGGAAAAAATGATACGCTATCAATAATTTCATATCTTATAATCTTTAGCAATTCAGGTACATATTTCAATCCCCATTGAAATGACATGACTATCATGTTCAGCCTGCAAAAAGCATGGCTAATGGATTAGCAATACTTGCATCTTTCCCATCGTTCTGATTGCTATTTCTCTTTGTCTACGTAATCTCATATTACATAAAACTTTCTGAGTACGTGTCTAGGTTTGAATCTAGACTTAGGACTCTTGGCCTAAAGGTAGCTCCCACTGTTTTACCAGTATCATGGGATAGGATATACAACTATAGGAACTACTTTTAGTCCCTCCAATACTGTCGAATCCAAGCTACTTTCATATGCATCATCATATGATGCAATGTACTCTATTTCGGTTGTGAAATCCGCAATGATAAACTGCCTGGAACAATTCCAGCGGATACATGACATTTATATTTGAAAGTGTCATTCCTACTTGGAACCTTTCCAATAGTCTTTCTGCTTGGAACTCTTCCAACAGATAAATCTTCTATAAAACACAGTCAGTTCGTGATTTCAGATTACTTTGATCAGTTTGGAAACTGAAGTCTGTGTAACCCCTTACACACAACTCACTGTAAACTCCAAACACATGGAACATATCTTTAGTCCTTCGCAAGTACTTAAGGATGTTCTTTATGGCTGTCAAGTGACTCTCACTTGGATTTGATTGCAAATGATTCGTCATGCTCAAGGCATGCGAAATGTCGGATTGAGTATACATCACAGCGTATATAATTGATCCCGCAGCGGAAGCAAAAGGAATCAATTATCACGTGTTCAACTTCCTTGAACTAGTCAAAGATCTTATCAATATAAGAATTTTGACTCAACGCTAATATCCTTTTAAATTTATCTCCATAAATCCTGATATCTAAGAGATGTATTCTACTTCTCCAAAAATCTTCCATCATCTAAACTGATCAAGATGTCTCCACATATAAGACTGATGAAAACCATATTACTCCCACTAAACTTTATGTATCAACATAATACCTCGAGATATCGAGAAATATATTATGACATGATTGTCACACTAATTCCAACTCTTTAGTGCTTACTTAAGACATCCTCTTAAGCTTGCACATTAACTTAGGATAGTTAGGATCTACGAACCCACAAGTGAATATATATAAAATATACTACCTCTTCTAGAATCGTATTCAAGAAGGTGGTTCTTGAGGTCCAATTGACATCATACTATTATGATATGCTGTAATCGCTAAGTATATTCGAATGGATCGAAGAATTAAGGTTGGTGCAAAACTCTTTGCCTACCCATTTATCTTTGAAAACATTTTAATGTTCATCCATGCAAATTTCGATCTTAAAAATCAATTTACATTGAAGAGGTCGTACTTCTTCAATTAAAATTTACCAGGTCACATACTTGACCATCATGCATGGAGTCCATTACGAATCACATGACTCTAAGCCATAGCAAGAAGTTAGGACTAGAAACAGTCTTTTATAAGTCACATATTAGAATTCATCACTATTAAGGAGTGATAAAATTCCTCCTGACCTCTTAAGGTTCCGAAGAAACAACTACTGAACAAACAATGAGGAAACTTTTTACTTTTTCCGGACCATATGCTCAGTTTGTAGCTTTTGAAACATTTTCTCCCACTCTGTCTTATCAAGAAATAATCGTATTTTTTATTGAAAGACAGTATCACGAGTCACAAACGCGTTGTTGTCGTGGTCAATGTAGGATTATTGAGCACTTGTTTCATTCGGATAACTTACAAATTAGGTACGCTACCCACCCATATCTTATATGGAATGAAATCAGACTGTTTTAAATGTGTTTTAATATGGTGGGAAAAGAAATAGCAGACAAAAATATTAAGATCCCAAGGTTAGTCAAATGGCTCATTTTGACTTGACAAAGACAAAACCATATCGTATAAGGTTCTGTTTCTCTATTTAACAACGCCTTATCTCATAATGTGTGTTTGAGAAGTTAACTCGTGAAACTATTTCACAATACTTTTGGTGAAAATCAAAGTGAATACTTAGATATTTCTTGTTACGATTTGGTCGTAAGTCCACTATTTAATATTCTTGGTGGTTAACTACTTCACATTGAAGCTTTTTGAACTTTTCAAAGATTTCTCTTGACACCTCATTAAGTAGAATCAAACACAATATCTACTTAAGTCGTCCGTAAATAAAGTGAAGTAGTCATCACCATCTCTGGTTGTGCATGTTATTGGACAACACATATTCTTATGTAATATGGCCAATAACTCACTGCTTCGATTTCCTTTTCAATAAGTTCAATAAAAAGGGCACGAATCATCTTGCCTTGAATACAAGATTCGCACACACACCATAAGATTCAAAATCAAATGTTTTAGGGATACTAGTCAATACTAGCTTTTTAATGTGCTACACAGTACAGAATAAAGATTAGATCTGGGTCACCAATTTTGAGCCTTTTACAATCTATATGGCAAGTAATTTCTAGTTTTAGGTCAAGAATATAATTACCTTTTATTGGTGTGGGATAACCATTGACCAAGTATAGGCATAAATAGATACAACGCTTGTTCCATTCACAAAAGTGAAACACTTGTGTCGTACACAAAAGTGGATACTATATTCTTTATTTAGAGGTCATGTACATAATAACGTTTATTAAAGTATACCTCTAAATTCAAAACTAGATTGATCACATTATAACTTTTATATGTCTCTATAAAAATAAAACTACAATAGTTATATTTCCCTTGTAGGTCGACATTTAATTATGGTTAGTCGTCGCACGAATCATTATTATATGCATTGAATACATTGATGAAAACCATAATGGGTATCTAATACCCAAAACTTGCATTTTAGCAAAATAAATGTCGATCATATAGATATTATGGGTGAAAATAGTACACCTAATTTCTAACTCTTTAGAAAACTTGGGGTAGATTCTTTTCTTGTGTCCTACACTGTAAAATAGAATCATCAAAAGTTGGGTTCAACACCTTGCTTGGGTTTTGACTTTACTATTCAAAATAGCTTTGCCTTTTTCCCTTGCCTTGTGCCAACATCGTACCAACCTACTCTTGAACCTCGTCATATTCTTAACAATTAAGAACAAAACATCTTTCCTAGAGCTCCCACTCACTAATTCTACCCTTAGAACTCTTGGTTGACGAATTTCAGCTAAATCCATCTCCTAGTCCCAAGATAACGCTTATCTCGTTGAGTCCAATCCAATTTTAGCTTGTGATCGTATCACCCTACTTACCCGAGGTAAAAAGGGGCCCACGAGCGTGGTAGCCCTAATGAACACGGGATTCATAGGTGTTACTAATTGGTAAGGCTAATCTCAATTTTTTAAGTTATGCGAGAGGTCTTGTCAATTTAGTCATTAATTCCCTATAAGTGAACAAAATCTGTGAATTTTGAATAACTTTGAATTGACAATCGCGAAATAAAAATGCATGTTGGCGATTTTGGCATGTGCGGAAAAAACATAAAGCAAGCAAATAATAAATCCTAGTATGGCCACCTAGCTAATCTAATTAACTAGATGATTACAAAATCGGAAACCAACTCCTTGGCCCCTTGCCTCTTCATGGAACATACTTCAAAAAGGCACCGTCTTTTGGAACATCGACTTCGGGAATCTCCGTCATTATAATAATTAATTACAAAAAGATACAAATAATTCCTATTATACATATGATCTAAAAATGAAATTAAATTATTACAAACGGCGATACGAGATCGCAAATAAAATTACAACCGAATCGGTATTCCCTTACATTACGGGTAATACCGATTAAAATAATCTAGGCCATACTAGGTACAACTTGCATTAGAAATTAAATAAATGACATTCATTCATTCAACAATAACAACATAAATAAAATGCTGTAAAAATATGCCAAAATCGCACTTAACACTTATCATGTTCATTCAAGCTTCGTTTTATGGATTTTTTCGATTTTAAACCATTAAAAATCACTAATCAACACTTAAATCGTATTTAAGCTCAAATTAATTATCTAAACTGATTTAGAACTCAAAATTAGTCCCCACTAACTTTGTTTGTATTTAATTAGTTCGAATTGATCGTATTTGCTAAATATAGAAGTTTAATCATAACATTTATGAAATAAACCCAAAATAAAATATACAAATCATAAAAATTTGAAACCAAAATTTTTTTACATTCTGGAACATTTCCAGGAGCTCTAAAACCATAAACATTTGTGCAAAAAATTTTGAATAAATTTTATGAACAAATAACTTAATATTCAACGATTTTATCAAATAAAAACCATTAAATATAGTAAAACACTGAAACAAATTATGAAATTTCACCAAGATGATATAAATCAGATTATAAAATGTACCAAATATTTTCAAGACCAGAAAAGAACGTTTCAATTTTATGAACATAATAATCTCACATTATTGACTTTTATCTCATAAAAATCAATAATCATGCAAAACTTAATCAAAAGTCACGAAATTGTACATACAGTATGTACAACATGCATGTGAGATCATATAAAAAGTTCATGGCCAGAATCAACATGAAACTATTTTTAGTTAACTTTTAACATAAAACATGCATATTAACATGATTTAAAGGCCATAAATCAAAATAAATAGCAAATTAATCCCTAAAATCACCAAATTTGACCACAACCATTTTGAGGTCAGTAGGTATGCATGAAAATCAAAAATTTCGTGTAAACCAATTTTTAACACAAATTTTCAATTTTACCCAAGTTATCGTATAACTCGATTTTAATGCTTAAAATCGACATGCATGTAACAATTGAGCTCTGATACCACATGAAAGTCCTATACCTTTAATTAGACTCCTCTAATTAGTTCATTAAATTACATTAACTTAATGATTTAGAATCTAGTTATCATGCATGCAAATATAAAAGCATAAAAGAAACGATAAGACGAAAATATCCTTACATTGAGAATTTTCGGTTCAATATGGGCACAATAAGAACTCCTTCTTATTGTTCTTGAGCATGAAATTTGTAACACCCGCAAATGTACCCTATTTTTTTTATAGTAAAAATATTTTACGGATACTTTTCAGCGAAATTTAGTTTTAGTTTAGAATTAAATTTCCCGTGTCGAATTTAGAATTTCCGAGTTCGTATTTGGATTTTACGCGAGATTTCAAGTGAATCACGTCTTAAGACGTCTTTGACTTTTCTTGACTTTTTTCCACTTACTCCACTCATACTCCCTCATAACCTAATTCTTCCTCACAACTCAACTCTTTCTTCCTCACTAAGAAAACCCCCAAAATCCTAGCTTCCATATTTGATCCATCTTAGAATCATCGCTACTCCTTCGTTACTCGCTTAAATTCACTAAGGTTCGTCTTATTCCTTATCTCTCATCTTCCTCTATCCGTATTGGTAATAAAATTACCGTCTTTCTCACTTTTCAATTTATCCGTCTTTCTCAAAAGTGAATTATATTCATCTTTTGTCGTCTTTGTTTAGGTGGAGACTTTCTAGACCCCGACAAAGATTACTATCTAGTGGAGGAAGGCTTAGAAATCATTTAAAGACGCATAAAGGTAACGGTGAAGGGTTACTCGATATCATTTACGTGTTTTAATGTGTTTTCTATGTTAGTAATCGTATTTGGAATAGGATTAGTATTCATAGAACTTGTGTTGTTGATGATGAGTGTTGTTTGTTGATGATTGTTGATGATAATTAATGATTATTGATAGTTGATAGTAGTTATTTATGATAATTGAAAACGGATCATAGAAGACTTGTTGTTC